>PVJH01002350.1:0-171563 GCA_004026705.1 Nesogale talazaci | reverse complement strand
TCCTTAGCTTCCTCCCCCAAAATAAACCAAAAAAATCGCTTGTTCCAAAATGTCAGTAATGAAAAGTTTGAGAAGTTCTGAGTAGATGGAATCAGAATTTCCAGAGAGAATGGAAGTCATCAGCACACCCAGCCTGTCATTCAGCACAACTTTGTGTCTAACACACTGAGATAGCTAAGGTTTATTGGGCCAACCTGGCGTATAAACAATTAAAGTGGGATTAATTGAAGGGCAGAGAGAGAAATGTCTCAGGGAGCCTCACCCTTGGATCTCTTGCTTTCTACTGGTCAGACCTGGGTGCAGCTGCCTTAGCCAGTTCCCTGCTTCAGCTGGCAAGGCTCATTTCATTTCCTGCGGACATCCTTGAGGAGAAGCCACATGGACCTACCCTGATGCAGCCCTGGGTGCTGGAGCAGCCGATGGAGACCCCTGCCAGTGCTGAGATGCTGACAGGTTCACTGATTCAGCATTCCTCCTCCAGTTGACGTCATTGCTTGTGTTGTGTGAGATTGAGGAAGACTTTGTAGATCAGTGTGTTGGACATATGGGCTAATGTCGGAGTTATGGGTTTGGACAACACTGAGTTGGGATACTTTCTTAATGTATACTTACCCTTTATATAAAATTTAGAAAGATAACTATAGTAGTTTTTTGAGTTTCTGTGGATCTATTTTCTTAGTTTACTTAGGCCAACAACACACATGCCATTCAGTCAATTCAAAGGAGTGAAACAGAGTATAGTAGAACTGTCCCACAGGGTGTCTTAGGCTATAATCAGGACAGGAGCAGTCACCAGATCTTTTTCCAGACACACTGACAAATAGGAACCACTGACTTTTTGGTTACAAATCAAGTTTTGGTTAGCATCTTTGACACAACAATGCTCCTTATTTAACATTGTACCATGCTATAAAGTCTTATTGGTAAACAGCCATCCTATTTCAGGGTTTTGACTATGAAAACATGCCTTGATAAGATTTTCACTTGAATGCTTATCATATAGTTTGTAGCAGTTAAAATATTGACCCAACCCGAGTGTCTACCAACTGGTAAGTAGATAAAACATGGCATATGCTGCTGCTGTTAGGTGGTATCGAGTTGATTCTGACCTGTAGTGACCCCACGGAAACAGAATGGTCCTGCCCCAGCCTTACAACTATTGTTATGTTTGAGTCCATGGTTACAGCCATTGTGTCAAGTCATCTCATTGATCAATACCCCCTCCCTTTTTTTCTGATCTTCTTTACCAAGCTTGATGTCCTTCTTTAGGAACTCACCTCTCTTGAGAACATGTCCAAAATACCTGAGACCAGGTCTCCCCGATCTTGCTTCTCAGGACCATTTCTGGCTAGTCTTCCTCTTCTGGTACTTTCTTTGTCTTTTTTGCCAACACCTTAACTCAAATACACCCATTCTCCTCCAGCCTTCCTTATTCGTTGTCCAGCATTCACACACCTAAGAGCTGGTTAAAAACAAGAACCCTTTGGTCAGGTGCACTGTAGCCCTCAAAATGGCATCCTTACTCTTTCAAGAGTCCGTGGGTAGCAGAGTTGCCCAATACAACACACAGTTTGAATTCTGGACTGTGGATCCAAGCAAAATGAAATCGATGAGAATGTCGGTCTTTTCTGTTCATTTTGATTGCCTGTTGGTCCCGTGTGAGGATTTTTGTTTTCTTTACATTGAGTTGCAACCCACATTGAGTTGCGTCATCTTTGATTTTCATCAGCAAGTGCTTCAAAGACACGCCCCCCGCCCCGCCTGGCTTTCAACATGCCAGAGTCTGACGTGTGGCTTTTAAGCAGCCTTCTTGGACACCCAGTTCTTCATTCGGCCCGACCTCTATCCTTATTTGCTCAGCATACAGGTTGAATAACACGTAGCAACAGCAAAATATCCCCATGATCATTTGCTGCTGCAGAGTGGGCTCAAGTTCACAGCAGCCCCGTCTACGACAGAACGAGATGTGCACCATCCCCGGGGTTAGTTGCAGACGGGACCCTTGTGATCCAAAGGGTTCTTATGGATGTTCAGAAGCAGATCGCCAGGCCTTTCGACTCTGTCATTCTGAGTTGGAAAGTCTTCCTCAAACCAGTTCCGTACCACACCAACACACAAACCTTCATGATCAGATGGGTTGAGGTCATGCATAAAGTTCATGGACCGGGAGCACACCCAAGTCTCCCAGTGGAATTCTGCTCGGGAGCCAGCACTGTGAGGATCCTGTGGGGTGCTCCATCTAGCCCAGCAGCTCCCTTGGAAGAGTTTCAAGGGATGAGAGAGGGATGCATTCCACAGTCGATTCTAGCACACACCAAGCAGGAAATAGGAGAACAGGGAAGAATTGATTTTCTAACCCCTGAGTGTCATTTAGGAAGAAACACAAAGAAGGAACAATGGATTGAAACATCAACATACTTTGTGCTCGCCGCAGACAAAGCAAGAGTGTGTCTGAAACGTGACCAATTGTCTGGGCATACAGATTGCCCACCGCCAGGAAGACATTTATCTTTCAATCAGTGTGCTGTGCGGGTGTATTTTTAGAATTGAAGCTTCTCATTAAGGGGTGCTATAGTGTGGAGATGAGCATGATTCCAAGGTAAGTAGTCTCTCTGCTCCCCATTAAAAAGGTTTGAAAAAAAGCCTTTGTAGAGGAGGAAGGCTGTGGTTCCTTTCAACGGTGCTGTCTCCAGCCCATCTCCCTGTTCCAAGTAAAAGCAGTTCCCAGAGCAGACAGAGGTAAGGCATCTGATGTCTTGCACTGGTTTTTCACTCTGTATAATGAAGATCGGCTACAGCACCAGGAACCATTAAAACATGAAATGGATTGGAAATAGTCACAGCAGATGCAGGTGTAGCTCTCCACGGTGATTTATGGAGAGTCCACTGTGCCGCTTTCTGAGTCCCTGGAATGGCTCTCTCCTCACCGATGCTTGTAAATAACACAAGAGCAACCCAAAGCATTCCTGACTGGCATGTTGCTATGACGCTTCATCAGGGTGCAGAAGAATGTCTAGACTAAGTCTAGGAAGAAAGGGCTGGCTGTCTACAGCTCTGTGGGTCACAACAGTGCAGTCCACACCTGATTAAGGGGGTGCGGAAGGTCCCCATGAGCTGTGGGGTGACTTCACAGCAGCTAACCACATGACCCGCCCCGTGGTATTTTCGATCGCCTCATGTACATGGGAAAGTTGGACATCGAATAAGGAAAGATCAATGAGGAGTGGATGCATTTGAACTGTGACCCTGGAGAAGACGACGGAAAGTACCATGGACTGCTAAAAGGGAAAATGGCTTGGTCTTGAGAGAAGTACATCCAGGGTAGTCCTTAGGGACAAGGAGGGCAAGGCTTTGTCTTACCGACTTTGGGCATGTTATCAAGAGAGACCGATCCCTGGAGAAGGACATCATGTGCTTGATGAAGTGAAGGGGCTGCACAAAAGAGGAAGGCCCTCAATGAGATGGGTTGACCCAGGGGCTGCCACAAGGGACTCAAACTTAGGAACCATGGTGAGGATTGTTAGGGGGCCAGGCAGTGCTTCATTGTGTTGTGCATAAAGTGCCTCCCAGTAGGAATCTACTCAATGGGATCTAACAGCAAGACAGACAGCAGCAGCAGTGATAATAACAAAGGACAGCTACTCTCTTGCTAGTCCTTTGAAGCAGGAAGAGCCTTAGCTGCCCTTTGGAGCGGCTGGGACGCAATGCTGAGGATAGAGACAAGTCAAGAACCCCGCCTCCCCAGATGAGGAGAAAGCAGTTGGGGTCCTCTTCTTCCACGGCCCCATTCTCGTTCTTGGTCTCCACCCCAGGCTGCACACTGGCTCTGAGGCTGCCCAGGCTTGGGGCTGTGCCTTCATCCTTCTCGGTGAGAAATGGAGAAAGCCTTCTAGGGCAGCGATTCTCAATCTTCCTCAGGCCGCAACCCTTGAATACAGTTCCTCATGTGGTGGTGGCCCCCCCAACCATAACATTATGTTTGTTCCTACGTCATCACTGTCATTTGGCTATTGTGATGAAGGGTGAGCCCTGTGAAAGGGTCATTCGATACCCAAAGGCGTCACGACCCACAGGTTGAGAAGCACTGTTCTAGAAGAAAGGCCTCGTGGGATCTCTCTATCAAGGCAGCCAGCATGACCAGGACAGCCACCTCCACAGACAGAGGACTTGTTGGTGACGCTCTCAGCTTATGGTTTCTTTCTGGGCTAATATCACATATTTATTTGGAAGACATTTAGCTTTTAGATTTTTTAAGGCTCTGTCCCACCACCCCTCCAAAAGTCAAAGTTGGGGGCAATTGAACTGCATTCTATCTATCTTTCTATCTCTATCTATCTATCTATCTATCTATCTATCTATCTATCTATCTATCTATCTATCTATTGATGTTATTCATTCACTCATTCATTCATTTATTTACTTATTCTAAAACCATTCTATTGGGAGCTAAAACAGATATCAGGTCACTCCATAGTTGGAAACACATCAAACAACATTCTACAATTGCTACCCCAACCAGTTTCAAAACATTCTCTTCCTTCTTGAACCCCTTGATGTCACCTCTCTTGGATCCCCCTCTCCCACTGTATCCTCCCCCCAGGAACCCTTATTCTTCTTACTGTCTCTATAGGTTCACTGATCCTGGGTTTCATATACCAAAACCCAGAAACACATATAACCAAATTTCAAGAGGACAAAATACATTTGAGATAAACCCCAATATCAAAATAAAGCAAAACCACGGAAACTGTTAAAAACAAAAACAGACGAGGTCCAATGTGCATCAGAGAGGGGAATCAACTGATAAGGTTTAAACTGTTCAAGTCAATTTTATCATGTTGATCTCCTAACATCATCTCTCCAAGGCACTCTGTTGGGTAACCAGTTTCTTTCCATCCCTTCGTTATGGATTGAGGGAAATCACCAGAGGTTTATTTCCTGTGTGGAAACTATGGGAATCCCAATGGAAGTGTCTTGATAAAAGAATACAATTCAGGAGATACTCGCTCATCTGTGCCAAGGAGTTTGGGTCAGCTGAGTGGAAGAGATCCATATTTCGGACACAGTGTCAAGAGGGCCCAGTCCCTGGTAAAGGACATCGTGCGTGGTGCAGTGCAGGGTCAGTGAAAACAAGGAAGACCAAACTTCATCAGATGGGTGGCACGGTGACTACAATAACAGACTCCAGCTTAGCCTTCATCCTGAGCAGGATACAGGACCAGGTTGTGTCCTGTTCTGCTGTCTTTAGGGCCCTTAGTAGTCGGACCTCACTTGACGTCACCTAGTATAGCAACACGGTCCATCTTCCTTGTTTTTGTACTGGTGCTGCCCGTTCTTGTTGAGTTTCTTTCTAAGAATATAATCACTTGTTTTTACTGGAATGGGATCTTTTCTCCTGAACATGATACAGAACAGGCTTCCATTATATTAGCCACAGCTGGTTAATATTCAGGAGAAAGGATTCCATCTTATTGGACTTTTTTTTTTTGAACTCTCATTCATTCTAATAATTGCTTTGCTGAGTCGCTTGGATTTTCTAGGTTCACAGTTCTATCCTCTGCAAATAGCGATGATGTTATCGCCCTTTCTAAAAGTACATATTCCTTTTTCTTATTTCATTAGTCTCTGGTGTTTCAGGAAAGGGAGAAGAAAATGGAGGATACTGACCTGGGGCTGGCAGGGAAGGAGAGGTAAGCAAGGGGATGAATGAAGCAGACAAGAATGAATTAAGTGGCCATCTTGGAATTTAGCTGATCTGTGAACAGGGAGAGTTGGAAAGGTTTGGCTGGAGTACAATTCCCCATCTCTGGAGACTTGGTAGATGGGCCCAAACCTTCCCTCTTTTTATTTCGGCCTGTGTTTAAAATAGCAGAGGACCTTTAAGGGAAGATAAGGGGTGGAAACTCATCTGAATAGTCTTTGTAAAAACCATGGATTTTCAAATCAGACCTGGACCTGCCTTTCTTGGCATCACCAGCTACATAAAGGTCTCCTTTCCATGTCTGTTGGTTGGACATGCGTGAAAATGGGGGATGCACTTGCAGTTACTCGGTACCACCACTAGAGAGCGATAGATAGAGCTCCTACTTCGGTGAGGCAGATTGCACACTAAGCAATGGGCCTTTACCCAAAGACCCATCCTATTGCAAAACCTGTCACCATGGGATGGATTTCAAAATATAAGGAGAAGGAGAGTTGACCCAGAGGGTTTCTAAAATTGCAATATTTTGGAGGCAACTGCCATAACACCCCATCCCATAGCTCAACAGATGGGTGCAACCTCAGTCTTCTGTTTATCAGTCGAGTTACCACACCTCCAGGATTCTGTAATGGTGTTTGAGGTAGTTTCACAATTAGGAAGCCACTAACGGGCAGAATCTTAAATGACAGAGCCGGGAGTGAGATACAGGTGTTCATTAGGCAGCAGAGGCTGGCAGAATGCCTGCATTCTAGATGAGAAGGCATTTCCTACTGCCAAACCAGGAAATTAAACATAGCCAGCTTCTGGGATGCACACATTGGATCAGGAGCTGCTCTTGCTATTTCATGGACTAGCTTACGGTGTGGCTTGAAGACCGAAGACCAAAATTTTAAGTGCGTATTAAACATGGGAAAGTAACAGTAAACCAAGCCCACTCCCCACAAGTGAACTCGTACTCACGATGTCATGCTACATAGTGTCTCTAAGAAGTGGGAACCTTTTACAGGAGTAGGCAGCCTTCTCTTTCACCCGTGGAGAGGCTGATGGGCTGGAATCGCTGATCTCCTAGTCCATAATCCAGTGCTTACCCCGCAGCGCCACCAGGTCTCCTTGGAAACCACAGGGCGGTTCCTCCGTCCTGCAGACTAACTATGAGCTGGAATTGAATCGATGGCAGTGGTCTGTTGTTGCTGTTACTGCCAGGAACAGGGAGAGAGAGACAAAGATGGAAAACAAGATAAAGTCAGTAGCCAAGTGGTTTGGAAGCAAGGTCTGGTGCCTTGGATTGGGTTTCCCACAGAGATATGGTTAAGTTTTAACCCTGCAGGGGGTGGAGGGGAGTGGAGGAGAAGGTCTTTGCATATGACCTCGTTGTGAAACAGGGTTCTCTGCAGATGTCATCACGCTATGCAGCGTGTTGTCTTTATAAGACACAGGAGAGAGATTTGGACTCAGAAGCCAGGCGCATAGTGCGAAGACAACAGCAAAGATGGGAGTGAGGCAGCTACCAGCCAAGGAATGCAAGGGAATGCCAGGAGCTACTAGAAGCTGAGGAGAAAGGCATGGGATGGATTCTTCCTCAAAGTCCCCCCAGCCGAAAACTTAATTAAGAACTTCTGGTCTTCAGACTCTGAAAGAAGAACTTCCTGTTGCTTGAAGCCACCAAGTTGGTGGTTAGATGTCTGTTTCTTGACTTTTTGCTGTGAATTTGGTGAAGGTCTACAGAGACGATCATCCATTGTCCATTCAACAGTTCATAAACATGTTGCCTCATCCCATTTATTGCAATCTCCACATAGCATTCTTCCCCACTTCCTTCTTTCTTTCCTAACCCTTCCGCATGGTGATCTTTAGATCTCAAAGAGTTGACGATTATATATGTGCCTACCTTACTAGTGTTATTGTTTGCTTTCTAGATCTGTCTGTTGCTTGCCTGAAAATTGAGCCATGCATGTAGGTTCAGTTCCATAGTCTCGGGGGTTCCACCAGTCTCTATCTGGTCAATAAGCCTGGTGTTGTTTATGCTTTCTTTTAATTTCACTTTATCCAGGACCTTCTCAGGTGATCCTTTCAGAGCAGTTGATCATGCTAGCTGGGTACCATCTAGTTCTTCTGATCTCAAGGTTGTAAAAACTGATGTTCTTGTGATCCATTGGTCTAATGGTTACGAAGTATCTTTGGTTTTCATTCTTCTTGTCCCCAGATGGGGAGAAAGAGATGTACCTTAGATGGCCCCTCAAGCTTTTTACAAACCTAATTTGTACTCTCCAAAGTGTAACACACTCTTTGTGGTCCGTGTTTTGCCAATTGACATAGGCCTTGACCTGCCAGCCCAGAATCTCATTCCCTCAAGGTGTTTGATTGTGTCTAATAAGTTTCCACAACTCTGTTCCCCTGTATGTTCCACCCATTTATGGCTATATTTGCAAATACATTGACATGTCCTTTGTCTAATCTACATCAGTTCCTGGGTATATTCCCATTGTCCATCCCACATCTGTTCAGTCTGCATGCCTGTCTATGCCTCTACTCATAGATCATCATTGCAGGATTGTGTTTATAGAACAGTATTCACCTCTGTTGCCTTGAACTATTGCCCTTCTTCCAATGTTTTCCCATACCTCTCCCACCCCACCTTCCCATCGTTATTTGTTGATCTTCCTCATTGTATATTGTCTTCCCTTTCACCCAAGTTAACACCTGTCTGCCCTTCCCTTCTACCCTTGGTAGCCATCAAAGAATGTTTCTTTTAGTATGAAAACCTTCTCTTGATTTTGTACAGTACTAGTTGTGTTAGGCTGGATTCTCTAGAGAAGCCCAAACCAGTGACACCTGTATGTGTATAGAAAGAGATGTCTATCAGCCCATGGCTCATGCTGTTATAGAAGTCGGTCAGTGCAGGCTGCTTCAAGTCTGTGGATCAGATGTAAACAGAAAGCTTCTCCTGTCTCCTGTAACTGCCGCGTCTTATAGCAAGCATGCAAGAAGATGGAACAGGAAGGCCACAGGCTGGTGGATGCCAAGCTGAATGAATCCGAGATCAGTCAAATGAATCCAAAGTCAGTAGGGTGCTAATGGTTCCTGGGATCAGGAGGAGATCAAAGAACCCCAGGCAGCATCCAAACCCAGCAGTAAAAGTGGGCCAGCTTCTCCGCACTGTCAATTTGCACTAAGAATAAGCCACACCCTGAATTAGGCCCCTCTACATCTTATCAAGACTGTGACCAGATCAAGGAGATCTGTGGGAGCCCTGGGTGCCTCATGGATCATGGATTGGGCTGCTGACCACAAGCTGCCCAATTGGGAAAGCATTAGCAGTTGGGAAACCATCAGCTGCCCAGCGCAGCACACTAGGTTAGTTCACATCATCTCACTCAAGTTGACCTGAAACCTCACTGCTAGCCCCGTAGTCCCAGGGGACATTTTTTTCTCTTTTGCTACTGACTAATTTCACTCACCGTCATGTCTTTCACGTGCACCCGTGTTCTGTGGTGTTTCCCAGATGGACCCTCACTCTTTAACATCGTGTCGTCCACTGTGTGAATGTACCATCATGCATTTATGCCTCCTTCCATTGATGGACACGAAGGTTGTTTTCCTCTCTTCATGATTGTGAACAGTGTGGTGATGCACACGAGTGTGCATCTATCCCTCGGTGCCTCAGCTCTCGTGTCTCTAGGACTAACTAGCAGCCACGTTGGGGGATTGCTGGGTCGTATGGTGTTTCTGTTTTCAGCTTTTGGAGGAAGCATGGGTGGCTGGTTCTATAACCACAACGGGGAAGCGCATTTAGCGGATTTGAGACGAGGAGACCTGTGGTTCCAAGGAAGCTGGGCATGGCGCTCAGCAGCCCTCTCCCTTTAGGTGATGTGACGGTTACGAGAAATGGACAGGGCCTTCCCAGTGCATGCACCTCCCTCATAGAGAGCTCCAGGTCCTTCTGAGAAGTGAGAACAAGGTAGTCTGTGTCTAGCTGCCCCGTGTCTGGCTACGGAGTGATTCGGTTCAGGATACACTCCACTGTGCGATGGCCTTGTCCACAGAGCCAAGCAAAGCTTATTTCCACGTGGGATCCTGTGACCAGGTGGGGGAATAGGGGTTCTAGCAGGGCTTTGGTGGGGGCGGGGATGGGGATAGGGGTGGGGTGGTGAGGGCACAATTCTGGTTCTAATCAGATTGGTCTGCTCCTCTCAGCAGCCCCACAAAGAGAACCAAACTAATTGGCCATGCAGACGCTCTAAGAGCGCTAACCCTCTTAGAAGTGACAAAACACACTGGCAGAAAGGTAAAAAAAAAAAAAATAAGTAAGGGCAGCTCTGTTACATTGCTCCTGGAGGCCAGCCCTGTTCACTTTAAAGTTCAGGTCTGCAGAGAGCTTTTAGCCCTTAGTCATTAGGAAAGGCTACCTGACCTCGTCCACTCCTCACTCCTTTAGTCTGGCTGGCTCTGGTAGGAAGATTAATGGCCCCTAAAGATGTCCAGGTCCTGCTTCCTGGACTCTGTCACCTTGGGACCTGACCAGACGACAGGAGCTTTGCAGCTGGGGGAGGTTCTTCTGAGCTACTGGGCATGGTGTCATCCCAACTGTCCTTACGAAAAGGCGGTGACGGGAAAGAAGGTAGAGGTTTGATAACACAGGCAGCTGAGAGAGTGATTGATTGACTGATTGGTTTACCGATGACACACACATCTTGGAAGGCGGAGGAAGAGAACATGAGGCAAATCAGGAAGGCGGCTTCTAGAATCTGGAAAAGATAGAGAAGGGTTCCTAGCTACTTTATTTAAAATTGCCCGCCCTTCCCCGCACCCCATGCCCTTCTCCTCCTTCTTTGTCCTCCATTGCACGTCTCACCATCCAGCTGGGTGCAGGCTTGAGGCTGCTTTGCTTTCTGTCTTCTGTCTGTCGTATGTGACTCCACAAGACAAGGACTTCCCTGCAGCTAGGCACAGCTAAGGCGAGGCTGTAATGTCAGCACCTCAGGAGCAGCCACTGTAAAGTGGACTCCGTTTCCTGATGGCCACCCTGGGTCAAAGTCGACCTGAGCTCCATGAGTTGGTTTTTTTCTGTAGTAGACAGCCTGAGGTTTCATCCCGGGCCCCTCCACATAGACTCTGTTAGCAGCTGAGCACATTTGCAGTTGGACCGATGGGTAGCCATAAAAGAGGTATTGAAGAAAAAAAAAAAAAAGAAAAACAGTTCGACAAGAAGAGCAGAGAGTCTATTTTCAAACAAGTGTTATTATTATGTTCACACACACACACACACACACACACAAGAAAGTTGTAGGTTAGATTTAATCATACATACAGGATGAGGTATTTGCCCCATGGGAGAGCTCGATCAAAGTCCGAGGCACACTATCATGAATGCATGCTTTTCATCCAGTGTCAGAGGTTTGCACTCATCTCGTCTCTGTCAGGGGTGGGTGGACCAGTTTGACATCAGTTCTCAATATGTTGAAGACCTAGAGGAAGGTGACTGGGCCGCTGACAGTGTTTTCTAGTTGTTCACGGAGAACAATTGATGAGTCAGCTGCCCGAGTCTCTTGTAGTTACTTGGATTGAGGAGGATCAAAACCAAACCCTTTGCAATCAAGATGATTCCGACTTGTAATGACCCCATGGGACAGAGTAGGACGGCTTCTCAGGGCTTCCCAGACTGTCATCTCTACAGGAGCAGCCAGCCTCATCTTTCTCCCTTGGAGCAACTAGTGGGTTTGAACTGAGATTTGTAGCCCAATGCCCCAGCCCTTGTATCATGTAGGTTCCTGAGGGTAGTCAGGCACTTCTGAGGTCAGTGAGCTAAAGGATAAGAGGTGTTTTACAGTTTCTAGCATTCTTGAAGAAACACAATTAACCGACATGCTAAAGTGTCAAAGAAAAATTGTCTGGAGACAAATGGCAGGAAGGCTAATTGCTATCTAATGGAGTTTTGAAAATTTTGATTTCCTTTTTTAGAGGTCAAAGAAGGGGGGTGGAGGGAAACAACCATAAATGGAAAATCATTCATTTATAACATAGAGACAATCTTTGTATATGAATGATATTAGAGAAGAGTTTCAGGAATCAATTAAAATTTCCTGGCCTGTCATAGCTGGGAAAACATATTTTGATCAGTGAGTTCCATTGGTTTAAATAAAGTACCTTGAATGTATTCTCTGGTGATTTGGAGGTCATACAGTGACTTTCAGCCTGGGGCAGTCTTGCTACCCAGGGGATATTTTGGCAGTGTCCAAAGACAGTTTGGGTTATCATCATTGGAGGAAGGCTGTGTGCTCATGGTCAGGGTATCCAGTGGGTGGATGCCACCCAAGATGTTGCTAAGCATCCTACAACACACGGAACAGTGCCATCCACAACAAAGGATTAAACCCACTTCCTCTGAGTGGATTCCACACCAGAGAGACCATATATTGGGTTTCCAAGGCTTTATAAATCTTTACGGGATCAGTCAGCCTCATCTTTCTACCAAGGCGGTTGGTGGGTTTGAACTTGCCAACCTTGGAGTTAGCAGTCCAGTGCTCATCCTCAGATGTCAACACTCCTGGGGATGAAGTTGATAAGCTCTTGAGTCACAGTGTTGTTTCTTACTTACACACTGGCTTGATATTTGTTCTCTTTCCATTTCATCATTTGGTTTTGCACACACATAAAGGTTGCCCTGGAAAAGCGTACAATGTAATGGTTTGTGGTCTAGCGCTTGACCCAGGTCTGTGGTATTTTCAATTGCCTCATATGATGCAGAAGTTGGACTTTGACTAAGGAAGACTGAAGAAGAATCAATGCATTTGAACTGTGGTGAAGAATATTGGCATTTCCACGGCCTATCCAGAGTCAACAAATTTATCTCGGAAGGATAACCAGAATGTTCCTGAGAGGCAAGAATGGTGAGGCTTTGCCTCATCTACTTAGGGGAGGTTGTTAGAAAAGGCCAGTTCCTGCAGAAGGACACCATGCTTGGTCAAATGGAAAAGAGGAAGATCCCCAAAAAATTGGTGAACATGGTAGTTGCAACAATAAATTCACAATTGTGAGAATGGTGCAGGTAAGATATGCAACGATCATCAACATCAAGCTCCAAAAATAAACGCATCTTCATTAGAGGTCATGTGCCACACTCCTCTACCTTTAGCTCTGCCAACAACCAAGCCACTTCCCATCTCCGTGGGTTTGCCCACTCGTATAAGTAGGTCCGTACTCACTGTGCCCTTGGGTGTCTGGCTGCTTTCACTGATCGTTATACTCTTGAACCTTACCCGTGTTGTGCTGTGAGCAACAGGGCTTTCTTTTGATGATGGAGTCATATGCACAGACCACATTTTGTTTATCCTTCCATTCCTTGATGGGCATTTGGACTGTTTCCACGTTGGGCTCTTCTGAAGAGTGGTGCAATAAACAGTCATGCACACATTTTGGGGAGCACATATGTTTTCTCTCTTGGGTACCTCTGGGCTTCATGTTTTGCAGATCTGCCAAACAGGGTCATTTGACATTACCACCAGCAATAGATGCATTTTTAATTCCTCCATATCTTCCCTTCCAGTTTCTTAGGGTCTATCTTTTTTATAATAGTCATCCTGTATTCTAATGTATGTCAAGACATCGCATGACTGATACCAAGGGCTGAAATAGAAAGTACATGTTTAGAAAATGATGATGACAACATAAATATGCTTGGTACAACTGATGTACAGATTTTATAAGAACTGTAAGGGCCCTCAATAAAATGATCCTAAAAAAAGAGAGAAAAAGACAAAGCTCCACTCTGAAAACCAGCCTCCAGGCTGAAGGCTCAGCTTTACTTGCTCCATGGCCCAAGGAGCCCACCTCCCTGTTTGGTGGCTCCTGCTCTACCTTGCTGCCGCGATTCCTCTGCTGCTTCTCTGGTGCACGGCTCTGTGTCTGGGGGAAGGAGGCCCCGTGTGCAGGCATCTCAGGGTCTACAGTGGTTTGTTCCATTCCTTAGGGTCCAAAGGATGCATTTCATTCTTGCCTCTTCTTTCTTGATCGCAGGGAGATCCTTACTTCCTGCTTCTGAAGGGACTCATTTTATACCCAGTGAGATGGCAAAATCCATCAATTTCCACATTAGTGAGCCAGGTTTTTAAAGTCATAACCTTGTTTACACTCACTCACAATTTGAATCCTAAAATTGTATCAGCATCTTCCGCCACCTTTTTTCACCCAGACGCCTTCAGGGAAAAAGGGGAAATACACTTAGGTTGCATGACCCCACCCAATCACTTGTTGGCAGTTACAAAGACAATGGCTAGAAGAGCCATATCAAATCCGTCGCTGCTCCACACCACCTGAAAGTGTCTGCCATGCCATTGGTGGGGGATTCATCTTTGAGAAAGATGATACCTGGGATATGCTTGACGATGAAAGAACACTCAATTAAGGGTTTGTTATTATTAGAAGTTGGTGTTCATTGCTGGAGTTGTTATACAACCTGGTGTTAATTTGAGAGTATTAAGAGAGAAGGGGTGGAGTTTGGCCTGTCAATCAGGTTGCAGCTTGATGACCTCATATGGAGA
This sequence comes from Nesogale talazaci, assembly GCA_004026705.1. Classification (NCBI taxonomy): domain Eukaryota; kingdom Metazoa; phylum Chordata; class Mammalia; order Afrosoricida; family Tenrecidae; genus Nesogale; species Nesogale talazaci. Next base: position 157,325 of record PVJH01002350.1, on the reverse strand, counting down.
CCCTACAGAGATAAATAGCTTGCTGGAGGTGGGACACATGCTCTTCCTGCAATACATTCCTATTTTCAAGCCACATGGAGCAAGAGCCCTGGAGCTGGAAGAGCCACATGGAGACCCCATACTAGTTCTGAGATGCTTCTAGCTCCACTGGAGCCACAAGACTTTACACCCATTGGTTTGTGATCTTCTTGCAATCTGTGTCATTGCATGGCTGGGTGAGTCTAGAGAGGAATTTATCGACTAGTATTGACATCTGGAATAATATTAGACTTATGGACTTGATTGGGACTGGGCTGGAATGTTGTCTTAATAGACAATTGCTCTTTTATTTTCATCTTTCTTTTTGTGTGGCATCACTGGACAATTGCTCTTTTATATCAAACTCTTTCTTACACACATGTAAGTCACTCTGGATTTGTTTCTCTAGTTTACCCAGACTTACAGAATTGCCATTGAGTCTGTTCAACTCATGAGAGCCTGATGTCCAAGAGAGCAAACTGTTGCTGCATCCTGCACCATCTTCCTAACTCAGTGGCTGCTTAAATCCATTGCTCTGACTGCTGCATATTTTGGATGCTTTACAACCTAGAGGGCTCATTTTGCAGCATTACACCATACTGTTAAGATCCATAGGATTTTCACTGCCTTGTTTTGGGAAGTAGATCACCAGGCCTGTCTTCCTAGTCTTGACCCGGAAGCACCACAAAACCTGTCGACGATGCGTGATTGTGCTGGTCGTTGAAATACCGGTGGCCCGGATTCTAGCAACATGCAAGCCACCACAGTATGACAGACAGGTGGTGGATTTAGAATCTACCTGTAGCTAAAATAGCTTGAGGCATTCTCCCTTGCTAATGAGATGAAAATAGCTTTCATCTCTTTATACCTAGAACAAAGTATGCTTCTCAGGTTCTTTTTCTGTCCTTTTGGGGTAGAGTGGTTATATTCTTTAAGTTCTGCTAGCTTGAGACTTGGAATCATTCCCATTTCTTGAAGGTGCTGCAGCAAACCAATGCTTGTGGCATCTCTGAGTTGAATGCTCAATGGGCAGTCGCAGCATTTCTTTTATTTCCAGGTTTGAGGTGAGGTTTTTGCTGTCACATACCACCTGCCCTCCCCAGGGATTCTACAGCCCTCGATGTCCTTCTTTGCTCCATGAGTCCATCACAGTGTTTCACAATAGTTTGCTCCATCTCCCTAGCTGATCTATCTTTTCAAATGCAGACAAGGAGGGGATCTCTTTCCATCTTTGTATGTACACCCCAGGGTTCGGTCCCATAAATGGTTTGAGATAGTTAAGGCTGTATGTCAAATTGACTGGGCCATGATTCTCTTGGTGTTTATGATGCCGTCACGCCCCATGATGAGATCCGACACGACGTAGTCACTTCCATGAGAAGATGTGCCATGAGCAGTTAATCAATTGAAAGAGAGTTTCCTTGGGATGTGAGCTGCGTCCAATATATGTGGACACACTGCAGAGCTCACGTGCCTTGTTCTGCCCTTTCTGGAATTCATTAGCTTCTAATCCTGCGAGTCAGCAGCCTGCCGTCTTGCCTTGGATTTAATCACCTCTGCAGCCTGATTTATCTTGAGCTTGTCATATTCCGCAGCTCTGTGCATCAGGAGAAGCCTTTAGCCTGGTCTCGGACCCATGGACTTGGAGTTTGCTAGCCTCTCTTCATGTGTACATATATAACATTCAGTGCTTTTGCTTTTTTAGAGAATGCGGCCTAACATCTATTTGTTGAGTGAATGGCCATTCACACACAAGATCATAATTTTTTCCCAGGGGCATGGCAGGGGTTGTTGTGGGGAGCCAACAACAATGAGCAGGAAAAGAAACTGTTCTGACATTGACTGTGGTAGTGATTACACAGCTGCTCTTAATATGATTGAATGATTAAGTAGAATGATATGTAAATTATATGCCATTAAATGATTTTTAAACCCTATGATTTACCTATCCATTTACCAATTATTAGACATTTTGATTGTTTCTCATTTTTGTTGACAGTATAATTGATGTAATTGTGTATATATATGTATATATATATATATATATATATAATTTTCATTACCATTCAGTTGTGGTAAGGTTCTTCCAGTACACTTATTAGAACCATTATTGTGGATTCACGTTCAGCAAGGGGAATGGCCACAGATTCAGTATGTGCAGGAACAAACTTAAGGTCTCAGATTTCTTGTCAGTTCAATTCTGATGACAATTCCTTTTACCAGCTGCCTTTTATGCCTTTAGTATTCGCACAGCCTCTGAAAGTCCCTTCTTATTCACTTTCCTCATAAGCCTTCTGTACTCTTGGAAGAAAGCTGGTGGAGAGCATGTGGGTTTTGTTTTGTGATTCTTGACACAGGTTAGCTGTTGTCGATACTGTTTTGTTCCATGGAGAATATGTGGAGGCTAGTAATGGTCCTAGTGGGAAATTAGTAGGATATCTCTGTTGGCTTCGAGGCAGTGCAAAATGGTGCTCTGAGAACTGAATCTCATTTAGAATGAGCAAGTCCCAAGTTTCTGGTAAAGGCTTTTATTTGTGATACCTGAAACTATCAGGCTTAGCTGCACTAGAAAACCCAACAGAAGCATGGACTGGACCCATATCCACAGCCTGTTTGCAGGTGGTTGTTGTTAGGCACCCTTGAGTCGGTTCCAACCCATAATGAACTGATGCACAATACAAGGAGACACTTCCCCATGCCCACAATTGTTCCTGTGCCCGAACCCATTGTTGTAGCCCCTGCAGTGTTAATCCATCTCATGGAGCACTTTCCTCTTTTTCAGTCTCCATCTACTTTATCAAGCTTGATTTTCTTCCTTGGGGACTCGAGACAGCAGGTCCAAAGAATGTAAGATGAAGTCTTGTCTCTAAGGAACACTCTGACTGTACTTTTTCCAAGATAGACTTCTTTGTCCTTTTGACAGCTCATGATACTTTCTTTGTTTTTGTTTCTGAAAACATGATTTTCATATCTGTCTAATAATTTAACCGTCCACCATACTGGACTTCAACAAACCAAAGATCATGAAAATAGTGTAGACATAGAAATAGTTTGTTCTGTTATAAATGAGGTTGTCAAGAATTTCCAACAGTTGCAGCCAATACAGCAGCGCAACTGTACTGATGAGAAGATAATGATTGCATTTTCTTTTTTTCTTTTTTTTAAGGCATCACTGCCCTCTGGTGGGAGGGGGAGGCCCAGCCTTGCTCCTGGAGAGCTGCTGCTGGATGTGAACCGCCAAGCCAATAGGCCATAGTCCCACACTCAACCACCACGTCACCGGGCCTCAGCCACGATCGCATTTTTTACTGTTGGGCATCTTCTCAAAAAGAAATAGAACTTTTAAAGTCATTTTATTGAGGGCTCATACAGCTCTAATCACAATATATACATACATACAATTGTGTCAGTATTTACATAGTTTTTTTTGGGGGGGTTCCTACAATGCTTATCACAATCCATACATATATCCATTGTGCCAAGTACATTTGTACATTTGTTGCCATTATCGTTCTCAAAACATCTGCTTTCTCCTTGAGCCCCTGGTATCAGCTCATTTTTCCCCTCCCTCCTTGCTCCTGTCCCTCATAAACCATTGATAATTTATTATTATTTTTCATATCTTACACTGCCCGATGTCTCCCTTCACCCACTTTTCTGTTGTTGATCCCCCAGGGAGGAGGTTGTATACAAGTCCTTGTAATCGGTTCCCCCTTTCTACCCTACCCTCCACTGTCCCAGTATTGCCACTCTCAGTACTGGTCTTGAAGGGATCATCTGTTCTGGATTCCCTGAGTTTCTAGTTTCTATCTGTGCCAGTGTACATTCTCTGGTCTAGCTAGATTTATAAGGTAGATTTGGGATCATGATAGTGGAGGGGAGGAAGCATTAAAGGAAAAGTATTAAAGCATTAAAGCATTAGAGGAAAGTTACATGTTTCATTGTTGCTACACTGTATCCTGACTGACTAATCTCCTCCCTGCAACCCTTTTGTAAGGGGATGTCCAGTCACCCACAGATGGGTCTTGGGTTCCCACTCCACACCCCCCCTCATTCACAATGATTTGATTTTTTTGTTCTTTGATGCCTGATACCTGATTCCTTCAGCACCTTGTGATCACACAGCCTGGTGTGCTTCTTCCCTGTGGACTTTGTTGCTTCTGGGCTAGATGATCACTTGTTTACCTTCAAGCCTTTAAGACCCCAGATGCTATATCTTTTGATAGCCAAGCACCATTAGCTTTCTTCACCATTTTTGCTTATGCACCTGCTTCATCTTCAGTGATTGTGTCAGGACTGTGAGCATCATGGAATGCCAGTTTAATAGAACAAAATGTTCTTGCATTGAGAGAGTACATGAATGGACACCCAATGTCCATCTGCTACCTTAATACTAAACCTATAGATACACGCACATGAATCTATTTCTCTATCCTCATGAGTATATTTACATATGTACATGCCTGTATCTAGACCTCTATAAATGCCCTTTGCCTCCTAGTTCTTTCCTCTATTTCCTTTTACTTTCCTCTTGTCCCACTGTCATGCTCAGCCTTCATTTGGGTTTCAGTAATTCCTCCTGTTTACATTACCCTTACTCAAGCCCTACCAGGCCTCCTACACCCTCCTTACCACAGATTTTGGATCACTTGTTGTTACCTTGTCCCACTTCCTTTCCCCCACTTCCCCATTTCTCATGTCCCCCCAGAACCATTGGCCCCATTGTTTTCCCCTTCAGATTATTTACCCTGCCTATCTTATCTAGATAGACCTGCAGAAATAACATGCACGAAAACAAGACAGACCCAAACAGAACAACCATAAACAAAAACCAATGGCAACAGAAAGAAAGAAAGAAAGAGCTGTAACTAGTTCAAGGACTGTTCGTTGACCTTTAGGAGTGTCTGGTCAAGTCAGAGGAGGTGCCACACACTGACCCCCAAAGCCTGCTTTTGGCATTTCCTCAGGACTTCCTTGTCCTGCTTCCCTTGCTGTTCTGTTGCACGCCCTTTGTGTTACTGCCTCGGGTGGTGGGGTCAGATCAGTACAATTCCCACACTGTGTCTCCAGTGTTGTCCCCTGTAGGGCTGTGGGTCAGTGAGGAATGGCATGTCTCACAGTGGTTGGTGCCAAGCCTTATGGTCCTCTCGGTGTATTGGCTGCTCTGAGTGGAGACATCATCCTCCAGGCTTGGTGGGCCACGAACTGCTCCACTCTCTCTCTCTCCGTCTTCATTGGCTCCCGTGTGCTCTGATTAGACATATCCCTCTTCCTGAGCGGCAGCGGCAGTGCTGTCCTGTGAAGTAAATTCTTTGGGGGGAGAGGCAGCTGACCTTGTAGTTAGGATTGGGGCCGGTCCCTCAGCTCTTTCTACTGGCTCCCTGCTTCATGCTGGTATGTTGCTTTCACATCTTGGAGGACCAGGTTAAGTCTGGTCCCTCTTTCCCTGTGGAGATATAAACAACACCCTCCCCTTGGGTAGATGAGCACCCTGTTCCCCACTACCCCATGGTCCTTTCAATATTTTTTCAACCACTGCAATTCAAATGCATCAATTCTGAAGTCCTTGATCTCAGTCTTATCTTCTACCATGTGATCAGACTTGTCACTCCCTTCCTTTTTGTCTCTTTCCTATGTCTCATTAGGGGCCTATCTTTTTTGGGGGGTGGGTATCACTGCCTTCTGGTGGGAAAAGGAGGCCCAGCTTTGCTCCTAGAGAGCTGCTGCTGGATTTGAACCACCAACCCAGTGAGCCGCACACAACCACTAGGCCACCGGGGCTCAGCCCAGGGGTCTATCTTAATAGACAGGTCCAACTATTGCACAGGACAGCCGGAGGAGCTGGGAGAATGTCAATGTCTTTTGAGAAGCACATTTTTGTATAGAGGAAAGAGTTTTGGAGGTAAAAAAATTCCAGGAGTTCTGAAACCAACACCACCACCTAAAGCTGCACAGCACAAATAAACCATTTCACTTCTCTTAGTCTCAGTTTTCCCATCTGCAAAAATGTGGATAATAATTTCTTCCCTCACAGGGTTGTAATAAGGACTAAGTGAGGTAATTCTTGACTTAAAAAAAAAAGCGAGTAGAGGATGATTAATATAGCTATTATTATCTCACAAAGAAGGAACAAGTTGTTATATTTATGGAAAAATATGTGAAGGAAGTTTTTAGTTTTGAGTCTATGCTGGGGTATGTGTGTCCGTGTGTATGTGTGTGTATGTGTATGTATATATATATGTATATATATATATATATAAAGTTAGATCATTAGACAACCAGTATCTATGGTTTCACCCCTCAAGAAATGGAACGTACAAGCGCATGGGAACACCTCCACTCCAACTGCATCTAGGTAACCTCTCTTCTTGACTTGTGTTCTTTTTGCTTTACCACCGTGTGTGTGTGTGTGTGTGTGTGTTTGTGTTCTCCAAACAGCATCGTTTGGCTTTGTCCGCTGCTGAAACAACATTCAGGAAGCCCTGCTTCCTTCAGCTGTCCCTGCTTCCACTCACCGTTGTTTTCAGACTGTGTCATTGTGTTTAGCAGCAGTTCATCCCTTTTCCTCGCTGAATGAATACTCCGCAACTTAACAATTTATCCTTTCTCCTGCAGGTGGACTCTCGGGGTACTTTGTCTTGTGCCAGTATGTTCTATGAGACTGCTTCTTCGCCGGTGGACACGCCTCCTCGTGTGCACATAATTAGGAGTTTCTGCAGGGAATATATCCTGGAGTGAGGACACATATCTTCAACTTCAGCATATGCAGCTTGCCTCATGCTCCCAACACGTGCACATTATGGGGAGCCACATTTTAGATCACCTGGTTTTTCGGCGTCTCATTGTGAGTAATTGTGGGTAGTCTGTACTACCTACAATGCTGCAGCGCATGATTTGTTGGTGTTCTCAGTCACAGATGTTTACTCGCAGGTGTTTGTAATTTACAGTGCAAGATTTTGCTAAGTAAAAACCTCGACCTGAATGCGGACTGCTTTGTTGATTGGCAGATTTGGGAAGCACAGACCTGCTATCATGAGATACATGAAGAAAAAAGAAAAAGCTACCATAAGGAAAACTCTTAATTTTCTGACTAGAAACCCATCCATCCCCAAGGAATCCAGAAAGTTCCACATGCAGAGTTCTTACTGTAACTGACAAAATGCCAATGATGTTCAACTCTTCAAGATTGGGCTGAAGTTTCATATGTGTAATTTAAAAAAAATGTATTAAAATATATTTTTCAGTTTACATGCAATGTTTCTAACTCTGAAAGACAAATAAAAACCAGATTTATAAAGATACTTCGAATAGAAAGAAATAATAAGGAACATTAAAAAGGAGGGTGTATTTATGTCAAAGCCGTGTACCTCATCGCTTTTGGTCATTGTCTGTGTTAACTCCTTGTGGTTTTAATTTTCATATTTCGTGATAACAGATGAAATTAGGCATCTTTTCGTTTTAGAAAAATGTTTGCTAAGTCTCTTGTCTTTATTCTTTGGACCAAATACCCTTTCATATGCGCACAATGACCGTCAACATCGCCTGGAAAGACAGTCAGCTGGGTAAATCGAAGTTCACATTTAAACTGTTTGCAGTGTCAGAAAACCATTTATTTTCTCCAAGTAACAGGCACTTGGGCTGGGTTTGCGAGGGAAGACCAGGCAGAAATGTCCTGGCCGCTTTCCTCTTCGCAAGTGATCGTGAAAGGAGGGACAAGTCATCAAAACCTACCCCAGGGACCCTAAAGACGGGAACAGAGGCATCCCTAACCTGGGTCGGGCCCAACCGTCAATTTCAAACTCCCAAGACCAGCCCCGCCGAGTTTGCCCTGCCCCCTTTCCCATTGGTCACGAAGCGAAGGAACAGCACTGTGATTGGCTCTCCCGTTCACTTCCTCCCGGGTATTTAAGTACCTGGGCGGGGCCTGGCTGTCCATCAACGGGCCAGCACACTGGTTGGCCACGTACGAGCAGGTCCCGCCCCGCCGCGTCCGGATTCAAACGCGGCGGCGGGAGGCGCAGGGCGGGCGGCGCGCTGGCTGGCTGGGTTCGCTCACCGTGAGTCTGACCCCACCCCCCCCCCCCCCCCACCCCGCGCCCCCCCACCCCACATTGCCAGGTCGCCTCTTAACCACCCCAACCCCGACCTCTGCGCGGCATGCCGCTCCCAGGACTGCCCGGGGCCCTGCCCGTGGCTCCTGGCCTGCGTGGGGATCCGTCTGTTCTCCGCCTCCCTGTCAGTGCTACCCGCGTTCTCCCCGGGGCTTCGGCCGCTGCTGGCCTCGGTGACCTGGGGGCGCTTCTATTCGCCTCCCTGTTCTTCACTACGTACCGTGGTACCCAGCCCGCCCTGGTTCCCCCTGCTCCAGCCCATCCGGACCCCCGGCACCCATGCCCTCCCGGTTCCTGCCGCCGGGGTGGGGCGCCGTCTTCCTCCCGCCATCAGCAAGGTCTGCTGTTCGCGTCCCCTTCTCGCAACACCGTGAGGACGCGCACTTCTCTATCGCCCTAACCTCGCTGGATTTTTTTTTTTCTAACCTCATAGCACTTACTGTACTTTCCAACCGGTGCCCAGGTAGCATAATGGCTTCTAAGTTGGGCTGCTAGCCGCAAGGCTAGCACTTCAAACCCACCAGGCACGCTGGAGGAGAAAGGGGAGACCGTCAGCTCGCGTAAAGATGGACAGCCCAAGGGGTTGTTCTGCTTCGCCCTGTAGGGTTCGGATCCATTCGCTGTCAGTGGGCAGGGGCCATCCCTGGCCTTGAGGCACTTACAGTCCAAGGGAGGCAGGTGGTAAGGTCGGATGTCAGAGAAGCGATCACCTGTTATACAGTGAGTTAAACATAAACATATTTAACCCTCACCTCCCGAGCTTCCTGGGCAGAGGATGTGTCCTGTTTTCACCCCGCCCCTGATGTCATGAGGGCTGTCCCAATGGCGGGTCCTTCGAGATTGTCGGTATTCAGTTGGCCTCTTCTCAGGTCTCTTCACAGCGGGGAGATGTTGAAGTTCAAGTATGGAGTGCGGAACCCTCTGGACACGGGTGCTGCCGAACCCATTGCCAGCCGGGCCTCGAAGCTGAATCTTTTCTTCCAGGTAACCCCTCACCCTCCCGACTTGGCTTCCTTGGCGTTTTCACGCGGAGTAGCTCCCTGTCGCTCGCTTTTGCTTGAGGCCCCCGTTCTAGGAGAAAAAGAGAAATTCTAGGAGAAATTCTATTTGTTGCTTTTTATGTAATCTTCACCCCCCACCCCTATCTTTATTTCTTAGATAGAAGAGTAATAAGTGCATGCTCCTGTGCAACCAGGCTTCTCTCTTTCTTTTAAAATTTTAATTGATGGCATAATTTTAACCATGTTTCTTTCAAGATGCACAATGCGTCCATCAGCTGGGAAGTTTTAATTCTGACTTTGAAACCCAAGGCCATGAGATTATGTCTCAGTCAGATTTTGATTGTTTCATGCCTAGGATAGTGGGGGCACTGTTAAAAAACAAGTAGATGGGGTGGGGGGAGGGGCGGTAGATATCCTGACCTCAGCAGTTATTCGCTGTATTATTTTGGGTGATGGACTTCTCTGAATTCATTTGCTCTCTTTGAAATAGAAGTAATAGTAATTCTCAGGACTGTTGTGAAGAGGAACTTAGATCATCATTTAAAGGACGTAGCACTGTGCCTGACTTTTACTGTACTCCGTTTTGAGTCACACCTGGGAGCCTTGGTGATGCTCTTGTAAGCATTGGATGGTAACTGGCAGCTGAGCAGTTTGAAACCCATCAGCTGCTGCAAGGGACCAAGTAGAGGGTGTCTGCTCCAGTGAAGACTTAGGGGTCGTCAAACTTTTTAAACAGGGGGCCAGTTCACTGTCCTTCAGATGGTTGGAGGGCTGGACTATAGTTTTGTTTTATATTAATGAAGCAGCAAGTTCTTTATTTTGAGCTATGTACACACTGTTCAACCAATTTAATCTAATAGTGAGACTTTCAGGATGTACAAAGGTTTAATACTTTACATTATAGGATACTTTGTTTTAATATTGTGGCGGTTTTTACCCCTGAGCTCAAGATATACTTTAACAACATTCATTTCTCCCATTTTATATAGGCATAACCAAAGACAGCATCCAAACAAATTAATCAAAACTTTAACTTCTCATATGGTTCCAGAAAATAGCTCAGTAAACTCCAAGGGCATATCTGACTTCTGGCTAGCCCAAGAAGTAACAATACCACGAGGCACAAGTCAAACATACATCTACTTTCCATCTTTATGATTTGTTCCTCTAGTACCCCACTCCTGAGGTACCATAATGTGTCAGTCTGGGTAGACTAGAGAAACAATTCATAGATACACATAAGAATATCAGGGTACAGTTTATATATAAGAGGAATAGGATATTAAGAAAGCATCCCGACCCATGGACTATAGTTTTTAAAAAAAACAAACGGAACAAATTCACTGTGGACCCAAGATGAGTCGACTGTTAAGCAGGACAGGTAGCAGTGGCAAAAACACCTGGCGAACTGGATAAATGTCGTCAGAGGGCCGCAAGTGGCCTGCGGGCCGTAGTTTGAGGACCCCTGATAGAGCCTCAGCAGCTCTGTATAGAATTTTTCTGAGTCATTTAATTCATTGGCAATAGTGAGTTTTATTCTGAGGGCTAAGCATGGAAATAATATTAGTTATAGTAATATATTTCTATTCACTAATACTCTAGGAAATATATAGAGAACTGTGCAATAAGTAAAAATACATTTTGCTGAACTACTTTGCAAAATATCGAGGGATGTTCAAACAGACTGCAGTGTGAACCAGCTGAAGAGCTCCAGTGGTTCTGTGGAGGTCATTTCAGTCACCAGTTTAAATCCTACCACATTTTTCACAGTTTCTCTCTATGCTTAGCTGCCTGGGGGGTACCATTACCTTGGACCCCGCTTTCTTTCCTCGAAGTTACTACACACAAATATTTGGGCTTCTCAGTGCATATAAAAGTTGCATTTTCACCAAACTGTTGTCCACGAAGTGTGCAATGAATGAACAAATTTGAAATACTTTGAGAATTACCAGATGTGACACAGGGACATGCAAGTGAGCACATGGCTTTGTACAAATGGTGCCGATAGAGTGGGTTGCCACACACCTTCCATTGGTAAGAAATACTGTCTCCGTAAAATGAGGTACGCCGGTGTGGAGCAGTGGAAGCGGAGGTAGCTAGCATCTATTGTGGACAGCTCAGAGGCAGACATGCTCCCGGTCATCTTGGTTCAGCCTCATGACTGAGGGAGGGACCGTGCTCCTTTCTGTTTTCAGTTGTAAGAGATGGAGAAAGCAAGAATCTCCCAAGATGTTGTCACCTTGCCCAAGTCAGTCTGTTTGATTCTAGAGCCTGAGCTTGGAATATGGACCGGCTCGCCACCACATGTCTTCTAACTCACATGCCATTAGAGCCCCAATGGGGAAAAACTTCCAATTGATTTCTTTTTCAGGCTTTTTATGCCCCTACTGACCTACTTTGTAGATGATAGTTGTGTCCGTTGTTGAAAACAGCGTACTGAAGTGTTGTACTAGTACTGTAAAGCTGTTTTTCTTTCTCCTCTGTTCGAGCTTGCTTTATATCCTCAGAGGCGCTTGTGTTGGATGCAGAGCCCCTGGTGGCTTAGTGGTTATGAGTTGATCTGACTGCAGGGTCAGCAGTTGGAAACCACCAGTAGCTCCATGGGAGAGGGCTGAGGCTTTCCACTCCCAGGAAGAGTGCTAGGCTCAGAAATTGTCAGGAGACGGTTCTACCCTGTCGTACAGTGTCGGTGTTAGTGGAGTCGACTCTGGCAGTGAGTTTGGAGAACTTGAATGTTAGGTGCTTATGTATTTAAAACTGCTATACCCTCTTGGTGAATTGACCCCCTTTTTTTCTTTATTATATAATGTCCTAACTTGAATCGTGCCACCAATAGCGAGTTAGAGTCCATTTTGTCTGATAACCTCTTTCTCATGATGCATTTCTGTCTCCTCCCAGGCGAGCTCTTCTTTACAAGTGTACCCGGGTTTCGAACCGGTTTGATGGACACAAGGGCAGTTTATGTGTTGTGTGGCAGCCAGATCTCTTGTGGGGGCAACGAGGAAGTGGGTGGGTTTTGACCTGAGTCTTAAGAGACCCCACTGCCCTGCTCAGAGCTTGGAATGTGTGTTGGCTGCAGTCTGTGAATAGGTTTCCTACTTGGGTCACTACCTAGTGCAAAGGAGTTGGTTGCCATGCAGTGAATATACTGTCCTTGTTTCCCTCTTCTTTGACCATTTGCAGCCTTCGACTGAACCCTGATGTGCACCTATGACTTGCCTGTGCTAACAGCGTAAGGACATTGTTTCCTTTTCTGTCAAGTGTCCTTTGAATGAGACGTAAACAGAGTAGCGAATCTCTGTATTTTCCATTCAAGTACAGAATACTTTAGCGTGGGATGCAGCGTGTCTCTCTTCTTTCTGGTTGACAACCCTGTCCAGTAATGTCTAGCCCAGTGGTTGGCAGACTTTGGGGGAACAAGATTTTCTTTGAGTCAGAAAAAAGTGTACAGTTTTCTCTAGCCAACAGAGGTGTGCCAACTTTTAAATTTGCCAAGAATGGTTGTAAAAAATCAGGTGAGAATAAAAGCCTGCTGTCCTCTTTATTTTCAAAAAAAAAGGTCATTCTAAGAAAGCCAAGAATATGTGTGAATGTGTGTGTCTGTGTTGGGGTGTGTGTGGTGGTGGATCTGGGTGGGATTGAACAGTCTCAGAATAAAAGACTTGGTTTTAGCTTTATAAAAACATTCAGCTTTATGAAACTTCACCGTGTAGTGCTTATTGTCTCCTCATTTCACTGCAGACTGTTGAAAACTTTATTAAGAATCAGTACTCTATGTGAAAACTTTCGGTCGATAAGGTTTACATTCATTGAGAGAGCAGAATAATCCAGCCTTGTTATTTTTCAGAGTTAGCAGTGAAATTATGACTCAAGCGACAGATAAGGTAGCCTTGTGACCCAACCTAGTTAAGACCTGAATCTCTGGAGGAGCTTGTTAATAAAGCAGATTTAAGCTACAACTGGGGAAGCCCCAATTCACTAGGTAAAACCAAAGCATCTGCGTATATTTTTTAATAAGCTCTCCAGGCGATTCTAATGTGGTCTGTTTTCTAGTGCAGCATAGCAGTCCACACCCACAGCTAGTGGTTTAAAGCCACTAAGAGTGATTCCCCCTACCCCAACCATGATTCTGTTGCTTGATCTCATCAGAATGAATCTTCTAGTATTAGCTGGGGTCACTGGTAGCTAGGTTGGTGCTAGGACACCTGGGTGTCGACCGCTGTCCTAGGTACCTCAGTCCTTTTCTACATGGCCTTCCTCCATGACATCTTTGATCACTCAGTACGTGCCGAAGCCCAGGGGAGGTAAAGTTCCTCTGTAAATGGTAAATGCAGTTGTCTCTGTGGACCTCATGGTCTCAGGTGCAGTCAGGGGTCCAACCGTGCCATCCATTGTAGTATCAGTGCAGTCATAGATGATATGTCACTGAGTGGGTGTGCCTGTGTTCCAGTCAAACTTTTGTGTTAGTCCGGGATGACTAGAGAAACAAATTCATAGACACTCACATGTGTGTAAGAGCGTGCTTTATGGGCTGAGCCCCGGTGGCGTAGTGGTGGATTGCGGGACTGTGGCCCACAGGGTTGGTGGTTCAAATCCAACAGCAGCTCTCCAGGAGCAAGGCTGCGTCTCCTACTCTCACCAGGAGGCAGTGATGCCCACAAAAAAAGAAAGTTTTATATAAAAGACCAATTGTATCTTGAGCAAACCTCCCAGCCTAGTCTAGATCAAGTCCATAAGTTCTATATCAACCCATATGTCCAGTACTAGTCTACAAATTCCTCTTTAGAGTCAGGCAGCAGATCGAAATGATGTCGAATGCAGGAAGATCACAGGCCAGTGGGTAGAAAGTCTTGCGAGTCCAGTGGCAGTGGAAGCATCTCAATGCTGGCATGGGTCTCCATGTTTCTCCTCCTCTCTGATTGTCTCACTAGCAGAAAAGACAAGAGAGTGGGTCTGGTCTCCCGTGAGCAATTTATCTCCACCGTACCTCCAGATAATTATCAAACTGCAACCAGATTGACAGGCTAGACTCCACGTTGACAGGAGATTATTTAATTGCCACCCTTATAGAAAATTGTGGGTCAGAACTGGCCCACAGCCTGACCACAGTTTTCTGGTCTTTGGTATAACCCAGGCTTCTCTCTCTATGTCAGGGGTCCTCAAGTTATGGCCCGTGGGCCACATAGAGCCTGCCGAGGACATTTATCTGACCCGCTGGGTGTTTTCGCGACTGCCGCTCTCCTGCTTAGCAGCTGGCTCATCCCAGGCTCACAGTGAATTTGTTCATAGTTCTTTTTTCAAGCTATAGTCCGGCCCTCCAACCGTCTGAGGGACAGTGAACTGGCCCCCTGTGTAAAACGTCTGAGCACCCCTGCTCTATGATAACTATTTTCCAAAAGAGCAAAGCTGAAGCTACAAATTTCTTAAAGGTCCACTCTGAGGTGGCACACTGTTACCATACTACCTTCTATCAGTGGTTTGAAGTGAGTCACAAGGACGTAGAGAATTAGGCTCCAGCTCTTCGAGGAGAGGAGTGGCGTGTGCATGGCAGGCTGGACGCGCTGGTAACGGCTACGTGTGTAGACAGACCTTCACAACAGCCATGCACGGGCTCAGGGGAACCATTGCCCTTGGCCAGGTGTTGCAAGCTCCTACCTTTAAGGGCCAGACTGAAAGTATTAGTGAATCCAATGGGCCAGACAGAGGACCGGGAATCAGGTTTATGATGAACGAATGCGCACGCTTGCTACCCAGAGGGGACAGTGCTACTTGTTAATTGCTGCCAGGGTGTAGAATTACCCCTGAGGCCCTGAGCAGAGGACCTTTTTCCTTCATTCTCAGGCCATCCTAGTCAAGCATTTAATTAACTCACCTCTCAGTGTGGTGGCTTTTAGGAGCCCTGGTGGCATAGTGCTTACCTGTTTGGCCGTTACCTGCAACTTAACCACAGTGTGAAAACCATCAGCCCCTTCTCTGGAGAAAGACAGCGCTACCTACTCCCGTAAAGAGTTAGCATCTCAGAAACTCCCAAGGTCCACCTTGTTCTGTAGGGTCTTGGGGAGTTGGTATCAGTGGGAGGGCAGTAATTTTTTTCTGGAATGGCATGGCATGGCATGAAGCTCCTTTCCTTAGGTGAGCTGTGTGATCTTAGTTGGCGTTGATTCTGTGGACCTTATATAAAGCCTATTCACATTGCCCACCCCTGCTGTAGGATTGGCCGGTCTATAATCTTAACGGGCATGGATTGCCAGGTCTTTTGCCTGAAGTCAGTGGGTAGATTTGAACTGCCGACATTTTGGTTAGCGGCTGAGCACTTAACCTTTGCACCTCCGGGATTTCTTACCAAGTAGCAATATGGGTCAATACCGCCCAATTCAATTCTCCAGATTTTTTTTTTTAAAGAAGCCAGAAATTGGGCTGAGCCCCAGTGGCATAGTGGTTGTGCGCGGGACTGCGGCCCACTGGGACGGAGGTTCAATTCCAGCAGTGGGGCTGAGCCTCCTACTCCCACCACCGGAGAGCAGTGATGCCCCCTCCCACCAAAAAAAAAGAAAAAAAAAGAAAGAAGAAGCCAGAAATCCCAATTTACCATATTGTTCGGACCATAGATGCACTTTCTTTCCCCCCAAAAGTGGGGAGGGGAGGGAATGAGGGAGTGTCTTATGGTCTGAAGGTGTGGTACCCCAGAACATTTTCGTATACTGGTACTATTTGGTTCAGAATATACTTTCTTGTTTTCCTGCTCTAAAAACTGGTGGTGTCTTATGGTCAGGTGCAGCTTATGGTCTCAAAAATATGGTATATGGGAAATCTTCTGATTTTAAATGTTGGCATATAATTCACTTACAGTAACAACAGTAAGTCAGTTCTGAAGTGAAGTACTTCTTTTTCTTTCTTTTCTTCTTCTTTTTAAAACATGTTCATTATTCCAAACTAAACCTAGTTTCATTAAGTTGAGTCTGACCCACAGCGACCATATAAGAGAGGGTAGAACTGCCCCGGAGGTTTCTGAGACCACAGCTGGCTGTGGGAATAGGAAGCCCGTCTTTCCCCTGCAGAGCTAATGGGGGTTTCCTGCTGCTAACTTTCAAGTTAGCAGCCCAGCTTGTAACCACTACCCCAGCAGGACTCCTCATTTTTATTATTGCTGCCTCTTAATATCTTTGTGGATCTAATCTTGAACACGTGTGAGTGGACCTCTGAGAATGACAGCGTCAGGAAATCACACACTGTCACACGATGTGTAAGGACACCTTTTGGACAGTGTACCAGAACCTCCCGAAAAGAGGTGGTGATGGGCTGAGCCCCGGTGGCGTAGTGGTTGTGCGCGGGACTGCGGCCCACTGGGACGGAGGTTCAATTCCAGCAGTGGGGCTGGGCCTCCTACTCCCACCGCCGGAGAGCAGTGATGCCAAAAAAAAAAAAAAAAAGAGGTGGTGTTTAGTGCAGTTCTTTACAGTTCGAATACATTGTGTGTTGAGGTCTGCCTGAGTCAGCCACGTCTGGACAAGCTACAGCTTGCCGGTGTTGTTGTAGATGGTTGTTTTTGATCAGGAGTTCACCTAGCGCGCTACTTGTGTCCGAACACTCATAATTTAGATTATCTGAAGGAATTCAAGGAACTAAATAATGTTCACAAACTTCTGGGCCCGCACGAGAGCTGTGACAGCTGTGTCCGCCCATCGGGACAGGAAGGTATGTCGGACCCCGCCGAGCCCATGAAGAACAAGAGAGGGTGGTGTGACGCTGCAGCGGCGGCGCTGGTAAGAGAAGTCCGCAGTGCTGGAATTGTGCTCAAGATAGCGTGATGGCTGTCAGTTGACTTTGCCCTGGAGCAGGAAGGCCCGGGATTGCAGTGCTAGCGCGTGTCGTGAGCCGTTACTCGAGCTGGCTGCCTGCAGTGTGCTGTGTGGATGCTATTGATCCAAGCTTTTCATTATTGACAGTGCCTCCATCTGCTGTTTGCTGTTTTCAGGGGAAGCCGCCCTTTGTGACTCAACAGCAGATGTCTCCTCTTTCCCGAGAAGGGATATTAGATGCCCTCTTTGTGCTCTTTGAAGAATGCAGCCAGCCGGCTCTGATGAAGATGAAGCACGTGAGCAACTTTGTCCGGAAGTGTAAGTGTGGGGGACGGTCTCTGGAGCACGGCCGCTTGTGAAAAATGCGAGACGGCTGCGGGAGGCGGGTGGCAGTGGGCAAGAAATGCGCTTTCCAGGAAGACAGGCCGAGGTGGAAGTTCAGACCCCATCCGTCATCACTGGGAGACTGAGGACGGCGGGCCTCTTGGTTGCACGCCACAGAGACTCACCTCAGACTAGAAGCTGTAAGTCGGATGCTTGGCTGCTGAGGCCTCGTGTCCCCAAAGGGCAAAGCAGAGCTACTTCATCATGTTTCCAAGACTGTGATCTTCATGGAGCAGGAACCCTGGTCATGCAGCGGGACTAAGCGCCCGGCTGCTAGCTTCAAGGTTGGCAGTTCAAACCCACCAACCACTCTGCAAGAGAAAGAAGAGGCTGCCCTTGCACAAATGTACTGTCTCAGACACCTGCAGGAGGAGTTCTGCCCTGCCCTGTAGGGTTGTTATGCATCGGAACAGAGTTGATGGCAGTAAGTTTAGGTTTCTTATTTTATTTTATTTTTTTTACATTCTGGTGCTGGACATTCCTGAGGAATTTGTGGTTTGTCTTTGGCCCCGACTGCTGGGAACAGTGCTCCCTGGTCCGTTCCTCTCAAACCAATCCACCCCCATAGGGGAAGTAACAGTGCCCCAGGGGGGCTGCAGACTGCCTCATCTTTCACTCCTGCAGTTGCTGGTGGATTTAAACCATCGACCTTTCAGTGAGCAGCTTCACAGGGAGCCACTGCACTGCCGGGTCTCCTTTCCTCAGACTCACTGCCCCGCAGTCAGCGCTGACTGCTAGCGGCCCCGTGTGGGTGTCTGTGACTGCGACTGTTTCCTGGAGTCGAGGGGCTTTCGCCCTTGCTGCTGTGGGTGCTTTTGAATTGCCGACCATGGAGCCTGCAGCCCTGCACGTGACCACTCTTACCTCCAGCACTAGCTGAGGCAAAAGAGTGAACTTTTTGGCGTATGAAACTAGGAAATCTGGGAGCCGAACAAGCTTCAGACATGGCTGGTTCTGAGGTTGTAGTGATGTTGACCTTGACCCCACTACTTCCCTTCACTCAGGGCTAACTTTTCCACTAGCTATAGTAGACCCTAATGTTCATGAGACTTCCTTTGGAACCAATTTATATCAGTGGATTAAATTTTAGAATACGAAGAAAGAATGACTATAGTGATATAGTTAAATGCTAATGTAGTTGTACAACACAACTTTCTTATTTATCTTTTTAAAGATTATTTTATTGGGGGCTCTTACAGCTCTTATAACAATCCATACAGCAATTGAAAATACAACTATATATGTATATATACATATACACACATATCTGTCTATATCTGTATCTGTAAATGAGAAGGACCCATGGAGATCAAAGTTCCCAGGGCTCATGCAAGTCACCCTCACCTATACCCTGGCACTGATTTTTCTGGACTCCCACAGGAGAGAGAGGTTGGTTGCTGCTGCAGTGCCCTTGCCTCGCAGCCCCCCGGCTTCAGAGACTTTTGCCTTGTTCCAGGGCTGTTCAACTTGGGCTGTTTCTGCTCCACAGGGTCATTCGACCATGTCTAGAGACACTTTTGGTTGTCACAGCTTGGTGGGGGTGGGGCTAGTAGACTAGCGAGTGGAAGCCAGAGTTGCTGCTGCTCACCCCAGAGGACAGCCCCCTATGCTCCAGAATTGGCTGGTCCCAAATGTCAGCAGTGTTGACATTTACACAACCTTACTATGTAACCAAGCACTCCAACATTTTTTAAAAATCACTTTATTGGGGGTTGAGCCCCGGTGGCATAGTGGTTGTGCGTGGGACTCTCCTCCACCTTCCCAATGAACCCTCAATAGTTTATAAATTATTAATACTTTGTCATATCCTACCTTGTCCGATGTCTCCCATCACCCTCTTTTCTGTTGTCCGTACCCCAGGGAGGAGGCCTTATGTAGATCCTTATAATCGGTTCTTCCTTTCCACTCCACCCTCCCTCCACCCTCCTGGTATCACCACTCACCACTGGGCCTGAAGGGTTTCCCATGTTTCCGGCTCCTATCTGTACCAGTGTACATCCCCCGCTCTAGCGAGATTTGTAAGGTAGAATTGGGATCGTGATAGTGGGCGGGAGAAGCATTGAAGAACTCCAGGAAAGCTGCCGATTTCATCGTTGCTGCCCTGTCTCCTTCCCGCCCAAGCACTCTGACATTTACTGAAGGTTCCCTGGTGGCAGCAGTTGTGCGTTGGGTGGCTGAGCACAAGATCAGCAGTAGGCCCCCACCCGCTGATCTGGGGGAGAACAACGAGACTCCCTGCTTCTGTCCAGATGTGCAGCCTCACGGTCAGTTCTACTCTGTCCTGCAGGGTTGCTGCGAATTGAAGATGGCGGTGAGTTTGGTTTGTGTTTATTGACTTGATCCATGGAGTTTTTGTCCCATCACACAATTTTAAAAAATAATTAATTTTCATGGTTAATATACACAACAGGCCACGCACCAAGCCATCGATTTGTGCAGGGACCATTCAGTGACTTTGATGACATTCTCTGTGTCATGCAACCCCTTCTTACTCTCCTTTTCCCAGCTGTTCATCCTTCATTAGCGTAAACGGACTGCCCCGCTAAGTTTCCTATCAAATCCCTCCATTTGCAGTGGTCAGTCTGAGCCCCTATAGACTGGTCTTCTTGTTAGGTGCTGTGGAATTGGTTTCAACTCATGGCGACCCAATGGGCAGCAGACCTGGACACCGCCCGGCCTGTGACATAATCGCAGTTGTTCTTATGTTGAGCTCATTGTCGCAGCCACTGTGTCAATCCAGCTTGTCTAAGGCCTTCGATTTCATTTTTGAAATAGGTTGAGTCTAGATTCCTAGTCATATTTCGTGCGTTCCACCTTCTGATTATTGATAGACTTTTGCAGCTGTTTCTTCTTACTTTGAGTCATGCCCCCTCAACAAATGACGGTCCCGAAGGCTGTAGTCCATCCACATCATTAGAGTTAACTCTCCTATGAGACGGCAGCTCTCCCTCTGTCATATACTGCGTGTCTTCCGGCCCGAGGGGCTCATCTGGCACTCTCTCTGACAGTGTTCTGTTTCTAGTCATTAGGCCTTCAGTATCTGACAATGTTTTGATGCTATCCATAAGGTGTTCAAGGGCTAAGTCTTCTGAAGTGGGCAGCTTATTCCTTCTTTGTAGTCTGTTCTGAGTCTGGAAGCTTTGCTGCAACTCGTTCGCTTTGTGTGACCCTGTTGGTTTTGGAAATACCTGTGACATAGCTTGCAGCATCACCGCAACCTGCAAGCCAACCCAGTACAACAAACTGACAGACAAGTGTAGGGGATTAATCTTAGATAGGCACCAAGTTCAAGGCAGACATTCTTTACTAAGCTTAGCTAAGAAGACTTCAGGGGATATTTTTGGTGTAGGATTTAAAGATTATCTCAGGCAGTAGTTTCAGATTTATCCAAGCTTCATGGCTTGAGAAATTCTTACTCCAGGAGGCGCTGAAATCTTGTGCTACATTTTCCCCTTTTTGATCAGAATTCTTCGTTTTGAATATTTGATTAAGATGTTCAGTGATGTCAGCAAGGTTAGCTAAGCACCATCCAGTACTGGTGTTATGGCTAAGGGGTGCCTATGGAGGCAGTTAGTCACATTCTGTTTTCTCCTATTGACGTGTGGTCATTACATAATCTGGTGTCAATGGGGGACTTGAGGGGATTAAGAGTGAAGGGGTGGAGTCTAGTCTGTTGCTAGGGTGATAGCCAATGAGGTGTCTGTGTGGGCGTGGCCTTCTCCTGAGAATTCTGGGACTGCCTGCATTTCTTCCTGGCAGGCAGGAGACACTTTTTATTCCCTCTCTGCTGACTTCCTGCAAGACATCCCTGACAAGAAGCCACATGGACCTTCCCTGAGGCAGCCCTGGGAATTGGAGGAGCCACAGGGAGACCCCTGCCAGCCCTGAGATGCTTCTACCACCACTGACTTTGCACCCTGTGATCTTCCTGCATTTAGCATCACTACATGTGTTTCAAGAGTCTGAAGAGGACTTCATATGAGCTAATATTGGACTTATGGACTTGATCGGGACTCAGCTGGGATGTTTTCTCAGTATTCATGTATTTATATATGCCTCTTTCTTATATACATGTGAATTTCTATGGGTTTGTTTCTCTAGTTTACCTGGAGAACACATCATGACTCCTCTTTTTCCTCTGTTGCTCTTGATAAGTAGTGGTTAGTTATACCTTGAATGCCCACTACCAGCTTTATTATTATTATTATTATCTGTGTATAATTCCAGGAAAGATTCTGATTGATTCTGCTTTGAGTCATTCTCCCACCTCTTGACCAATCTGGGAGGTGAAGTGTTGTGATTGGGCCTGTATGATCGAGCAGTCAGGACACTATGATTACCAGGACCTTCTAGAGCAGAGGAGGTGAAGTTATCCTAAAGAGGAGAGAGCACTGAGTAGGTCAAGTCAGCTTATGCCTATTGTATGTATATGAGGGGATACACTCCCTCCCCCACCAAAAAAAACCCAAAAACCAACACTGGAAAAAGCTCCACTGGGCAGAGTTTTTATAGTATGTATCCCCCCAGGTGAGGATCGAGCAACTCCCTGTGACTTAGTGCACCCAGTGGCATAGCCTGGGAGGTTTCTCTCTGGTCACAGTGAATTTTTCTTGAAAGAGCTTTTGTTCAGTCTCTCTCTCTCTCTCTCTCTCTCTCTTTTTTTTGTGATGGCTAATTTAAGAGAACAGCGTGCAGCTGTGAAATTTTGTTTCCTGCTCAGGAAAAGTGCCGGCCGCAGAAACTGTTGTGATGCCGAACACAGCTTACAAGGGCAGTGCTATGGGGAAAACAGTGCAGCAAGATCACAGGCCTGTGGGTGCAAAGTCAGTGGTGGTAGAAGCATCTTAGTGCTGGCAGGGGTCTCCCTGTGGCTCCTCCACTTCCCAGGGTAGAGCCATGAGGCTCCTCATCAGAGATGTCTTGCAGAAAGTCAAGTGCACAAGTGGTCAAACTTTGTTCTGAACTTCTGTCAACTTTTCAAACAGGCAAGAATGTTGACTGGTAGTTCATTTGGAGTTTGTTCTACCATGTCAGCCTGTTAAACAAGCTTTCTACTTAGAGGTTCTGAAAAGACAGCATAACAGTGTGTGACAAAAGATGCTTGATTTGTGACACACGAGGGACTGGTTTTGCCACCAGGAAATGCATCTGTTCATGTAGCCATCTCAATGTGCCGGTTTTGGGCAAAAAAAACAACATGCCTCTCTTGCCCCATGTTCTTTACCTGACCTTGCTCCTCGCGACTTCTCTTTGTTTCTGGGAATGAAGAGGGGCCTGAAGGGACAGTGATTTGATAGCATTAAAAAAAGGTGAAGAAAAAAATGGGAGGTGCTGTCAGCCATCCAAACAGAAGAGTTTGAGAAATGTTATCAAGAATGGAATCATATTTGACAGACCTACTAAGTGTAATGGAGAGTACTTTGAAGGTGATAGGTTGTGTTATAAAAAAACTTAAATTCATAGCTTTGGGGAAAAAATTCCATTTTATGGCGGTGGGGGAGGGCGGTGCACACCTTTGTATATGTTTACAGAGGTCAGCTTCCTCATCTGTACAATGGGGGTAATCGATATCTACTAAGATTGTGTGAGGGGCTGAGCCCCGGAGGCATAGTGTTTGTGCGCGGGACTGCGGCCTACTGGGATGGAGGTTCGATTCCCGCTCCATGGAGCAAAGGCTGGGCCTCCTACTCCCACCACCTGAGGGCAGTGATGCCAAAAAAAAAAAAAAAAAAGATTGTGTAAGGGTTAAATGACTTAATGCCCAAAGTAGGTCTGCTACCCAGCAGAGAGTAGTCAACACGACCCACAGCATGAGTTGTTAGTTGTCTTTAACTCTAAGATGTACGTTAGGTATTTGACCTCTATTCCATATTTGTTTGAATAATCTCCAATATTGGGCGTTTAAGCATTAAAATTCTCAAGGGGGGCTGGTGAGAAGGAAGAGAGCCGAGCCATCCTCAGGAATCTTCTCTGTTCTCCAACCTGCCCTCTGTTTACGTCTGAGCTTCTCGTCTTCTGGCATCACCCAGTTACCAGGAGCCGTGGCTTAAGTGGGATGCAGATTGTAATTTTTTAAATAGAACCCTTTCCTGGCGAACTGTTTTATGCCTTTCCAGTGGCTTTCCAGGGAGTGTGTACGGTTGAGAGGCTGATTGAAAAAGGGTGATTACATTATTTTTTTCTCCCTAAGCTTCTGTTTTGTAACAAACTTTTTTTTTTGCCCCCTCTACCTCCTTGTCCCATGGGATGAAGTGTTAAGCAGCTTCCATTGCTCCAGTCACTGGAGTCCCCACTTAAGGGCGGAGATTTTCTGTGGTGCTGTTGGGAAGAACAGGATGGAGTGTAGTCCTGCAGCAGTAGCTCAGGCAGAAGGGGAGCCATTTACGGGAACCGAGGAAAGGAGTTTTGCTCCCCGGGCCTAAAAGTGGGTGCTCCACGGCCGACCTGGAGAGTGCAGGGTCACGTCTGCCCTGAGGAGCCTCGGAGAAAAGGCCTGGTGAGCTGCTTCTACAAAGTCGGCTCCTGGGAACGCCATGGAGGCCCAGTTCTACCCTGACCCCCATGGGGTCGCCGTGCGTCGGAACGGACTCGGAGGCGGCTGGTGTAAAGCAGGATCTGGTCCCTAGGAGGTGCTGAGCGTACTCTTGTTGAGTGGCTGTATTGCTAATTGAATAAAATAAGTGGCAAGGCATTAAGCACAGGGTGCTAGAATTCCTGTGAAACTAAACAGCAGGTGTGACATGAGAACATGCCAAGAGAAAGGATGATCATCGCAAAGTTGAGCTCTTCCTGAGACGCTTTACAGAGTGCTCGGCATCCTACCCTCTACACGCACTGCTGGCACCCACATCCAAATGTGTTAGCTACCCGAGTCTTTAAGGGGCGAACAATCTCTTTAAAGGAGCCCTGGTGGTGCAGTGGTTAACCACTCGACTGCGATCCTGGAGGTTGGTACTTTGAAGAACATGAGGCAGTCTGCTTCTGTGAAGATGTACGGACTGGGGACGTGGTGGGTGGGATATATATATCCACCCCAGTGTTTCTCTGAGCTTAAATAAATATATATGTATATGTGTGTATATGTGTATATAAAATAAAATAAATGTACCTGTAGGTAAAGAGGGTAATATGCAAGTCCTTAATGACATAATTGGTTACTAGTTGGGCTGTTAGCTTCAAGGTCAGCGAGTTCAAACCCCTAGCCACTCAGTGGGAGAAAGATGAGGCTTCCTGCTTCTGTGGGGAGGTCCAGCTTCAGCAAACCGTGGAGACAGTGCTACTCCGTCCCCTAGGGGCGCTGTGCGTGCGAATCCACTTGCTGGCAGTGAGTTTCGAGCTTTTGGGTCTCCCTACCCTTCAACTCTCTCCAGCAATTACCCTTCCCCGTGCATGTTCTAGTCCAACAGCCTTCCTCCATTTCACACCAGATGGGTCATCGGTGCGCAGTGTTTTGCCACTGGCTCTGCTCACTCCATCTCCCAGCGACCCTCGGATAGGCTAGAACAATCCCCATCGGTTTCGGAGACTTTGAATCTTTACAGAAGTAGAGTCAGCATTGCCTGGATAGCAGTGAGTTTGGACTTTGCTTTACTTCCTTAGCAGTGTATTTGCTCAACATGTACCTAGTGAACATTTATTGTGTGCCAGGTTTCATGTTAGGTACAGCAATGGTCGAAAGGAAGGATGTGCATTCTAGTGGAGACCTAACGACCTCTCTCTTTAAAACCCCTGCTTCGTGATCTGGCCACATCCTGTCTGTCAGTTTGTAGCCTTGTGGTGGCTGGTGCCCTGCAGGAATGCGGAAGTTAGGCCTTCTCTGGTATTTCAGGCACCACCAGAGTATCCACGGTGAACAGATGTCAGTGGAGATCCAGACTAAGACAGACGAGATGACCTACTACAAAAATCAGCTAGTGGACACCTGCTGGGTGACGACAGAGCCTTGTCTGACTTGCTTGCTTTGGCCCCATCGCCAGATGGGGTTCATCCCCGGAGAAGGCGTGTTTGATGAAGGAGAGGGCCAGTGAGCTCAGGGGAGACCCACCCCCAATGAGGGGGGACTGACACACCCTTGCCGTGGATTGTGGGGATGGCTTGGGTCCAGGGAGTGTTTCCTCTGGTGCTACCTGTTGGCCGCCCGTTTATCGTCGCTCATGGCGCTCTTCATGAGCATCCTGCCATGAGGATTTTTCAAAACCTAAGAGCCATAGACTCAGCTGGTGGGACATTTGCCTCCAAGGCCCAAATGTTTATCTCACGAGTGTTAGGTGACTGCCAACTCACGGCAGTGTGTCGAGCCTTGGTCGCCACGTCCGTATTCAGTCCCCCTGGGTCCATGATGCTGTCATGGGAAGTGCCAAAGGAGAAAGGGAGGTGAGGGTTTGCGGTCACGTCAGCGTCTAATATGTAGAGAAGTTTGTGGGTTTGTCTTCACATGTATTTTGGCAAAGCGCGGCATAGCGATTCAACCCTTTGCACACATACCGTTCTGTAACACCAACTGCATTCTTTCTTCATGTGAGCGGTCTGAGTATTTCTTCTCCGTTTGTTCCATTTCCACGGATCTCCCCAGCCCCCTGTACATACTCATCTGATTCACAGTCACTGTTGACCATTTGGCCTCACACAGATCACTTTTAAAAGATGTGCACTACTCATCTCATGGGAGATAGTCTTTGTATTTGCTTACTTTTGTGTGTAAGCCAGCCAGTATGTGTAAGCTAAGTAACACAGGTAAGAGGAGACTTCGGGGGCTTGTTTGGTTCAAGGCTTTAGAAGTATCTCAGGACATCAGTCTTGGCAAGTCTTGCTTTCTCTGCAAGCCAAGAAGTCCTGCTGTCTCTTGCTTGTCATTTTTCTGATTTGATCTTCTCGTCCACAGTTCTGTCTCCCATCTAGTCCCAGCCATTGTCATCTGGCCCCTGATTTTTCTTATATATTTATTCATAGTTTTTTCAAGACTAGGACTTAACGATATCTCATCTCTCCATCTTAATGCTTTGAAACCTTTGGACTGAGGGTGTGACAGGTTTCCCAGCATTTTGAGAGGCTATTTTGAGCGGACTTGCCTGGAAAGCAGTCTGTCTCCTTGTAAGGTTGCGAGAATTGGTGGCTCTGGTGAGGAATGGCAGAAGCAGCCTTGGGCCCAAAACCCAGTAGAGAATGAAGAGAATGGCATTGTGCGTGAGCAATGTGCCATCGGATTCACCTCAGAAAGCTGCAAGCTGGCAGATTGGGAGAATGATAAATCCAAACTCAAACACTTGCTCTGAAAGGAACTTGGTAAGTGACAGAAAAAGAAAGATGGGGCTTCATCTAGCTTGGTCAGGGCAAGAGGAGAATCTGGCGAGGTGCTCGGTTTCTGCCCTTGCCGGAATTCTCGGTGGGGGCACGGTTGGTTCTGTCTTCTGCAGTGATCATAGCGAAGCCATGCTGAGCCACCCACTGTTCTTGGCTGTTCCCCCCCGGGGGGGAGTTGCAGGACAACTCCCTGGCGTGTGTGATGTGCTCCGGGGGTGGGAAGACCTAGTACAGTGGGCGTCCATCATGTGTGACTTTGATTCCAGCGAGTTCCTCTCCGCCCAGGCAGCAGCGCACTGTGGAGGGGGTGATGGCGGTGGAAACGGCACTGCAGTTCACAGCGAGCCCCACTCCACGGTGACGGGGTGTCAGCTGGCTCTGTCCTCCTTGGGTTCAGGCCCCTCGTGGGGTGACCAACTGGCCCAGCAGAGCGTGACTCCCCCAAACATTACCGCTCAACCCTGGTTTCCAAGCACTGAGAGGGTGATGCTCCCCAGCTCCCTACCTGCCAGTGGGGAGAAGCTTCCAGTGTCCATGTGTGGGTTGAGGACAGTCCATCCACGTGTGGGATCCGCCAGCACAACCTGGAGTGGGTGCCTTTGTCCCCTTCCTGTGGTGCAGGACCCATGGAAGCAGCCCACAGGGCCGGCCAGGTTTAGGGTTAGGTGCTGCTCTGCCCTCCATTCCCTTTTTTCTAAATAACTCATTGAGCCGAAATTTGCACACCGTTGACAATTTTAAAGTGAACACTTATGTGCTCCCCAACTCGTGCCGCCAACCACCCCTGTAGTTCCAGCACATGCGTGTCCCTCCAAAGGAAAGCCCTGGGACCCTGAAGCAGTCTCCCCACCCCAACCTACCTCGCCCGATCTGGCTTGTCATCAGCTGTTGTACTTGCAGGGGCGCCCAGCCTGCCTCCCATAGAGTGGGGATGAGTGGTAGCTGGGTTTCCAATCCTCTACCACCCAGGCCCTGGCGAACTCCCTTTGAGGGATTGGACATGGATAAGGAAGACGATGGTGTACTAAGAGACCAGACTCCTATCTAGATCTGGGGTAGGCCAATCCTGAAGAGGGAGGGCATCACTTGATTCCTTGGACGAAAACACTGCCCTCTCCTTCCTCTGCCCTTTATTTAGGACCGCTAGGTATTCAGGTAAGGAAGGCGTCCATATTGCTGATCCGGTCCTGGGAAGGGAGAACTCGGGCTAATGAGACCCACTGAGCATTCCAAGGGGAATGATCTGGAATGGGCTCTGAAGTCCATGGGGACGGGACTCATGCTGCGGCCATCACGGTGTGAACAATCCTGAATGCGCTCAAGTATCTGACGAAGGACATGCTGCCCTGCCGCCACCGCCATCAGAGAAAAAAGACGTGCACGGGGTGTGTCCTCCCCCCTGTATTCCAAGTCGACGGGATCCACGTCTTGCTACCATGGAAACTGTACTTGGAAATTTCTGGAGCCCTCAATTTCAACGGTGAAAAACAACAATAACCAAACAACACTCTAGGGCTTACTTTAAAACAATTCACGGTGGGATTGGGAAGAGGTAATTCTCTCACGCTCTCTACCTTCCTCGTCCTTTAGAGAGGCACCTGCTCAGTATTTTCCCGGGAGTCACTCTTCCCTTTCTTGCAGTCTCCGACATCATAAACGAGCTGCAGGCGCTCCAACCTTCTGCCAAGGACTTTGAAATCAGAAGTCTCGTCGGCTGCGGCCACTTTGCCGATGTGCAGGTGGTCCGAGAGAAAGCCAGCGGGGACATCTATGCCATGAAGGTGATGAAGAAGAAGACCTTGATGGCCCAGGAGCAGGTAGGACTTTTCTTCCATCACACCCTCTTGTTCCACTAGGTCAGGGGTCGGCCGGCAAACTCTTCAGACCGAAGAGCCAATCCTGTCCCTCCTAACAACCTTAAAGTCACTCACGAGCCTTCACTATGGTTTTCCAGACAGATGAAGTCACCGTGATCTGAAACGATAACCTTCACATGTTTACCACGTGACTTCAGAGCCGCATGTTGACCCTGAAAGAGCCGCGTCTGGCATACGAACTGCAGGTTGCCGGCCTCTGCCTTAGGTTACCCCTGGGACTGCGACGTGGGTGCGGTTATGTCAGGGAGAAAGGCCTCTGGTGTTGGCGCCTCTCCTCCTCACGCTGCTGTCGGCTAAGTCGGAAGGCTCCCGAGTTCCCCTTGATGGCTTCATCACACATTGGAAATAGTATTTTCTTCCAGAGCCATCCTGGCCTTTTAGCTAATGAATGGAAGCTGCTCTTTCGTGACAGTCAGTTGGGGATTCAGGGATCTGCATCTCGTCGTAGGGCGAGCCAGCCGGTGTTTGCTTTGGTCCACACTCTATATGTTTGTGTTGTGGATACGTGTGTTTGATGGGAAAGCAGGCCTTCGGAGAAGTTAAATAGAGCTGTGGGTTAGGTGGCTGGGCGGCGGTGGTTTGTACGGGAGCAGGTGAGAGGTTGTCTCTTCAGCAGTGGCATTTTCCTTTCTGCCCAA
Source organism: Nesogale talazaci (assembly GCA_004026705.1). Classification (NCBI taxonomy): domain Eukaryota; kingdom Metazoa; phylum Chordata; class Mammalia; order Afrosoricida; family Tenrecidae; genus Nesogale; species Nesogale talazaci. Next base: position 128,197 of record PVJH01002350.1, on the reverse strand, counting down.
CAAAGCCGCCATCTCCCGGCCCAGCGATTCATTTACCATGTTTCTTGGAAGAGAGCCATCAGCCTTGCAGCCCAGAGAGTAATTTATTAGTTAGAGACGTTCAAGTGCACATGATGGGCCTGATGAGAGCCCTGGCTCCGTGAGAAGCCTGCAAAAGGAGCTGGAGGCCCCGGCCATCACACTCTGGAATATATATATATATATATATATACACATTTTTTTTATGATCAGCTAATGCATTATAGAAGGAGAGAGTGACCAGGCCATGTACCACCGCGCAGTGCGCAGGACCATCGTGAGCCAGGGGCTGTTGGGACAGGCTCATAGAGCGAAGAGAGCAGTAGGCCCTGGGCAGAGGTAAGCAGTGTGACCATGCATCCTAGCAAGGAAAAAGGGTAGAATGTTGCAGGAGTGTAGGAGGGGAGAGTGTGGAAGACGCTCCGTTGTTATTGTCAGTATAAAAGAATGGAAGCTATCTTTTCAACGGCTTCCATTTTGGAAGAATCACAAATTTACAGAACAGTTGTAAGTTTGATATAAGAACTTTTATCCTGAACCAATCACCCAGAAGTTGCCTAACCGGTACCCCAATACCTGTGAATACTTCCTGCATTCCCCCCCCCAGGACCCCAACACAGCCGTCAAAATTGGGGTATTCACAATGCTCCATTAAACCACCAAACCAACCACTGAGCCAATTTCAACTCACATCGACCCTGTAGGACAGGGTGGAAAGGGCCCCGAGGGCTTTCCAAGCCTGCCATTGCTTGTGTCCCCACCAGCCACATCGTTCTCCCGTAGAGCCGCTGGTGGCCTTGAACCACCGACCTTTCCGTTAGCAGCTGAACACTTCACCATGGCACCATTCATCTAAATTTCAGACCCTCCCTCCTCAAGCGTCACCAGTTGGGCCGTTCATGCCTTTGAAAACCGACTGTATTCTGTAGAGCAAGCAGTTTAAGGTTTATTGTAAAGTTGCCCGAGCCTCGTGTCTCCCCCTCCTGACCGTTTGGCAAGGATGCTTCCCTGGTTCTGCTCCACTTAACGAGGACTGAACCCTTCTGGAAAGGAAGGCGAAGAGGAAGGAAGGGCAAGGCTTTCGGGTGCAGGGCAGTAAGCTGGCTTTAAGGAAGGGTGTTACGGAAATTATTGGACAGGTCGCACTTGGAGCTAGCACACACTGCGAGCAAAGTAGGGGAGTGACTGAGGTGTGTGGCATGTCAGACTACAGAGAGGGCATTTCCTACCCTGCCCCACAAGGGTTGGCTCTTTTTATTGTCATAGTCTAAAGCATACCTTTTCGCCCTCCAGGTTTCATTTTTTGAGGAAGAACGCAGCATACTCTCTCGGAGCACGAGTCCCTGGATCCCCCAATTGCAGTATGCCTTTCAAGACAAAAATAACCTTTATCTGGTAAGCCTCTACACCCACCTCTCTGAAAGGAGTCTCATGCCGATCTACACAGCACAGTTGTCTGGGTGAATGTGCTTCTTGCCCATGCAGTCCACGACACCTCGGCATTCATGAAATAGCTGTCTTGACTTTCGGAAAGCTCCTTGTCCCCTCGTTCTAAAGGCTAAGGACGACCCACTTAGAAACAGCCCCATTTATTATTGGGGATTGAGCAGTAATGAAAAGTCACTTGTTTGGGATGAGACCTCCATTGCCTGTAGTAGGATCTTGCATTAGTTTTTAAACATTGAAGTAATTATGCTTACTTGTTATAAAATAATGTAAATGCTTCAGAAATAGGTAAAATCAAAGAGCAGGTCTTCTACCTTTCTAATCCCATTATAGCAAATGTTCACAGTTAGGTTCGTTTTTTCTGTCTGCCCCCTGCCCCCATCCCACTGTGCCACAAACACGCAGTATCTCCGTCTACATGTATAATGCATGCATATGGTTTGTTTTACAAAGGTGGCCTCTGTTACTCTCTACTTTGCCTTCACTTTTTGCCGTGTAAGAATATATCATGGTTAGGTAGTATAAACAATCTGGAGGAGGAAACAACGGGACTGATGATTCTTGATGGGGCACCGGAGAGGGGGAAATGGGGGAGAGTAAGTGGGTGTTAACAAGCCCAAGGACAAGGGAAAGCGAGTGATGCAAAATCAATGGCGAGGAGAGTGTAGGAGGCCTGGTAGGGCTTGATCAAGGGCAGTGTAGCCGAGAGGAATGACTGAAACTGAAATGCAGGCTGAGCATGATAGTGGGACAAGAGGAAAGTAAAAGGGAAATAGAGGAAAGCACTAGGAGGCAAAGGGCATTTATGTGGTCTAAATACAGGCATGTACATATGTAAATATATTTATATATGGCAATGGGGAAATAGATCTATAAGCATATATTTATAGAGTTAGTATCAAGGTAGCAGATGGACATTGGGCCTCTACTCAAGTGCTCCCTCCATGCAAGAACACTTTGTTTTAATAACCTGGTATTCCATGATGCTCACCTCCCCAACATGATTGCTGAAAAGCTGATGGTGCCTGGCTACCAAATGATACAGCATTTGGGGTCTTGAAGATTTGAAGGCAAACAAGCGGCCAGCTAGCTGAGAAGCAACTAAGCCCACACGGAAGAAGCATACCAGCCTGTGTGATCACGAGGTGTCGATGGGATCAGGTATCAGGCATCACATAAAAAAAATCATATCATTGTGAATGAGGGGAAGTGTGGAGTGGAGACTCAAAGCCCATCTGCAGACAACTGGACATCCCCTTCCAGAAGGGTTGCTGGGAGGAGACGAGCCAATCAGAGTACAGTATAGCACAGATGAAACATACAACTTTCTTCTAGTTTTTTTTAATGCTTCCTGTATCATGACCCCAATTCTGCCATACAAATCCAGCTAGAGCAGGGGTAGCTGGGTACACTGGTACAGATAGGAACCGGAAACACGGGGAATACTGGACAGAACCCCCTCAGGACCAATAGTGAGAGGGTAAGCGGAAGGTAGGGCAGAAAGGGTGAACTGATCAGAAGGATCTATATATAATCCTTTCCCTAGGGGATGGACAGCAGAAAAGTGGATGAAGGGAGACGTTGGGTAGTGTAAGACATGAAAAACAAGTGATAAATTATGAAGGTTTGTGAGGGAGGGAAGGGCAAAATGAGGAGCTGATACCAAGGCTCAGAAAGAGAATATTTTGAAAATGATGATGGCAACAAGTGTACAAATGTGCTTACCACAGTAGATGTAGGTATGGATTGTGATAAGAGTTGTATGAGCAACCAATAAAATGATTTTTAAAAGAAAAAAAATTATCATGGTAAATACAAGTTGTTTGTTTTTTCTTTTAACAAAATATAGGGAGCAGAAACTAAAAGAATAAAACAATTTCATGTTTATCATGTTTTCCTGTCAATACGTGTAGGTTTACCTCCTTGTTTTGCAGAATAGCATCGTTTTTCCAGATGTAAATTTAGCATAGCTTCTAGAATTCTAAAGTTCATTGTGGAACTTTTTTTTAAGCTTATTTTTCTCTCTGGGTGGTTTAGGTTCCTAAGTTAAAAAAAGTATACCCACAAAACATTCTCAATTCCGAATTAGCCTTATCATTGTTTTATACCTCAGAGTCAATTCCAACACTTAGAAATCCTATGAGCTTGAGCAGAACTGCCTCCACTGGGTGTCCTGGGTGGAAAACCCGATGGAACCAGGTCCTTTCTGTGGCCCAGTGACTGGGGTCTTTGGCTTGCCAAGCTTTCGGTTAACAGCCGAGCTCCTTGATGCCCTTTCAGCCGGCTTCTCCCTCAGAAAGCTGGGAGCTTGCATGTTCATGTGAAGAAGTAGGTAGAGTTAAGTGAGAGTCGATCTTAAGCCTCATCTTAGAACTTCTACTTGGTGCTTTTGGTTTTTTTTAGGGATGTCACTTTTTGTTTTCTGAACTAGAATGGGCACTTGCTATGCCTTGGTTTTGTCCGAGTGCCCATAGAGAGGATAGGCCAGCTCCTGCCCTAGATTCCGGAGAGAGGATGTTTTCCTACAAGCGTGAGGGTGAGACCCCTGCACCAGCCCTGGACTTTTTTCAGAGCGTCTGCATGGCACCTGTGTACAGAGAACTCCAGATAGTCTCTTCCTCGAACACTGCTCTCGAAGCTCTGCTTCCTCGATACCTGAGGTGTGCACCCCCCCCCCCCCCCCCCCCCCCCCGCCCCCTTCACAAGTGACCTCTGTGTTTGCAGGATCGCCGATGTGCTAGAACAGTTGTTGCCTCCGGAGGCTTGGGCCTCGGCTCCCTGCATCTCACGGAGCTGCTCTTGTGTCGGATGTGTTAGCAAGGGGCTTCGTTAGCTCTCAGCAACATTCCTTTGAAAGAGCAGGACTTTGGGGCCTCTCTCTTCTGTTGGTTACCGCTGTTTTGGGTATTTTCATTCAGGCTCTGCAAGAACTGCGGAGAGCCAGCTGGCAGGGAGGAACTCCATTTGGGAGGCAGTCCAGAGCCCAGGCCAAGGTGGGGCTGGGAAGGACTCTGAGTTTGGGTGAAGGTTGTGAGCCCACCCCGTGCTGCTCTACCGTGCACTGCTCCAGCAGTTCGAATTTCGTCCTCTGGGTTAAAGAGTTGACCTGCTGGGTGCCCAGTCCCACGTCGCTACAGCTGCTCGAAAGGAAGCTTGGGGATTTGCACTCCAGCAAGGTCAGTTTGGGAGAGGCGACAAGGACAGACTTTGCGGTGTACAGAAAGGAACTCAGTCGCGGGCCAGTGATCCAGTAACATGAAGCCAACCTCTTAGCACTCCAGAGGAGCTGCCGTGCGCCCCACGGCGGATCCTGAGGAAGTTCAGGTGGGCTCCAGGAATGACGCTCGGTGGTCCTTTTCTTGTTGACTGTCGTTGTCATTGTGCTTGCCCCGTGTGACACGGACGTGTTGAAGGTGCCCTTCGGGAGCGTCGTACCGTGCCGCCTTGAGAATTCCAACCACTCCAGGGGCACCATTTTGGATTTTGTCGCTTTTGTCTGACTTCCACTGGGACATGCGCTGTGGATTGGAATTACCTGCTGGCTTCTCTGGCTATCACAATCTCCCTGCTGATGGCTCTTGACTGCGGGGCTTCCCTCTGGTCCTTGTCCTGGCTTGAGCATCCCTAACTTCATGATGGTCTTGGCTTCTCACGTGGCTGGATGGGAATACTTCAAACAGCCATTTCCTGGCGTTCTGGTTGCCTCAGCACATTCGTACCTGGGCGCAATGACATTTTTACACCCTTCTTTAGTAGCTCGATGGAGTGTGACTGATGAGATCTTGTAATTATTTCCTTGTCTGCATTCAGTTCCCAAGTATCCTGGTACTTTGGAGTAAAATGCTTGCTAAGGATATAGTTTGTGTATAGACATCCAACCTTAATATGGGAATGACGATCTAATTCTAAATCTACTATTTCCTGTCTGAAGCTTTAGTTCTGAAATACCCTGAGCTCTTGAAAACTTCCTCAAATTCTTCTGTTCCTCATTTGGCAGTAAAGCCCGACTTGAAGTTGATGTGGGACAAAACCTGACCCACTCCACCTTCCTTCATTCCCTTTAATGTGAATACTCAACATGTTTTTGCTGAAAATGTGAATGCACTTCTTGCTGGGGTGATACCCCAGACATCACACCTGCCACCAGAGAAGCTGACCGTTGACCCACATGGCACTGTGAAGACCTGAGACACTGTTAGACCCACTGACCACTGATAGATTGCTAAGCCTGGGAGATTTAAGGAAACTTACCTTAGGACAACCTGCTCCTCTGTCAGATGGAGGTTCATTGTAATGTGCTTGCAGTTTAGTGGAAGATAGCATTTTAGGTTGGTGAAAAGAAAAAGGAGACTTCCACTTCCAACATTTCCGGTCACCCACCATCCTTTGTCCGCACTGCCGTGCTCATCTCTGGGTTATTGCCTCGCCATCTGTCCCGTGCTCTCCCAGGTCTTCTACACGCTGCAGCCTGAGCGATCTGGCTGCCAAGACCCTCCCAGACTCCCTGCTGCAGAGGAGCAATTCAGAAAATTAGCTTGAAACCTTGGGGGCCAGCAAGCGTTCGTGTTCACAGGCCCAGGACAATCCAGACACGAGGCCGAGAAGATGGTACAGCTCAGAGAACATAATCGGTGTCGTCACTGAATCGTATGTGTAGAAACCATCACACGGGCATATGTTTTGCTGTGTATGTTTTCAACAACAACAAGACCAACAACACATGTTCCCCTAGGGGATTAAAAAAAACACATGTTCTGGTCCCAGTCCAGTCCATCTGGAGCTGTTGTAGCTGGAAGCTTTAACACGCCTGAGTCACTGCCGGTTCTCATCCAACGTGCACGTTCCCAGAGTCTAACACAGGCTTCCGCGTGGAATGCAGCTCAATGTAAACAAAAATCCCAATAGACAGCACCATGAGGAATGGAGAAAAGGTTGAAGTTGTCAAGGATTTCATTTTGCTTGGATTTACAGTCAATGCTCATGGAAACTGCAGTCCAGAAGCCTAAAGACGTTTGCTGAGTAAATCTACCGCACCAAACTTCTTTAAAGTGTTGAAGAGCAAGAATGTCATTTTTAGAAGTGTGCTTCATTTGTCCCAAGTCATGCTCTTGTTAGCCATCTAATCATATGCACTTAAAAGTTGAACAATGAGGAAGGAAGACGAGTGAAAATTAGATGCATATGAATGATGGTGTTGGCAAAGACTATTCAAAAGTCTTGTAGACCGCCAAAAGAACAAACAAACCTGTCTTGAAAGAAGTACAGCCAGAATGCTCCTTAGCGGTAAAGATGGCAAGACTTTGTTTCACATACTTTGGACAATGTTATTAGGAGAGATCGGTTCCAGGAGAAAGATGTAGTGCTTGGTAAAGTTAGGGCGTCCATGAAAAAGAGGAAGAACCTCAGTGGGATGAATTGACACAGTGGCGGCAACAATGGGCTCAAATTGTGAGGATGGCACCCGGTCGGACTGTGTTTCGTTCTATGATGGCATAGGATAGGGCAGTGCTTAGTGTTGTGAATTGGAACCCATGTGTGGCAGTCACTAATGTCAATTTCAGGATGAAAAGTGTATTGGTGGAGTCTAGCCTGTTAAATCTGGAGATAGCCTATGAAACCTCTGTGTGGGCATGGCTTTCTCCTGAGAATTCTGGGAAATCCGGCTATATTTCTCCCCACCCCCCCTCCCCACTCGAGATGAGAGACTTCTGGTTCAGTCCCTTGGAGATGCTTTATGACAAGACACATGGCAGTATGCTGATAGACCCTGAGCCCTGGAAACTGGAGGAGCCACGAGGAGACCCCTGCCAGCACTGAAATGCTTTTACCGCCACTGGATACACAAGACTCTGCACCCACTGGTCTGTGATTATCCTGGTGTCATTGCATGTGCTTCGTGAGTCTGAAGGAGACTTTAGAGACTGGTATCAGACACATGGGCTAATATCAGACTTATGACCTTGGACTGGACTGGGTTGGGATGCTTTCTCAATGTTCCATTCCTCTTGTATAGCAACCTCCCCCTTTATATACAGACATCTGTTTATGAATTTGTTTCTCTAGCTTACCTGGACTGACACACCATGGAACAACACCGAGCAATATTAGCAGCACAGAGGGTTGGGGCAGGATCCAGGAATCTGCATTTCCACAAGCCTACCAAGTGACCAATTGAGACATATGCTTTAGCAAAGCCCTGAGCAGACCCCCTGGGATTAGCTTCCAGGGAGGGATTGGGACAGCTTCTCAGTTCTCTTCCTATTAGTTTAATTTCACTTTCATCTATTCTACTTTAGAGATTTTTAAAAAATTTAATGTGATAACCCTTGGGTATACCATAGTTTTTGGACCTTAAGTCGGACCTGATCATAAGAGACACCCAGTTTTTAGAGCAGGAAAACAAAAAAAAAAAATATCCTGACCAAATAGTACCAGTATACTAAAATGTTCTGGGGTACCACACCTTCAGACCATAAGATGCACCCTCATTTTCCCCCCACTTTGGAGGGAAAACATCATCTTTTTTTGGGCATCACTGCCCTCTGGTGATAGGAGTAGGAGGCCCAGCCTTGCTCCTGGAGAGCTGCTGCTGGATTTGAACCTCCAACCCAGTGCGCCGCAGTCCCGGGCACAACCACGACGCCACCTGGGCTCAGCCTAAAACATGCATCTTATGACCGAGAAATACAGTAAGTATATTATCAGGGTTTTAAGTAAGGATTTGGATGTCCAGAAGGCTGATCAGTAAGCATTGTATTTGGTGAATCAATGAAGATTTAAAAGAGAGAGAGAGTCTCTCCCTTGCTGTTGCCCTCTGGATGAAGGGTAGACTTCGAGACTTACGAGGCTGCTCACCAATGCCTCCAGTCTTGCCACTGGCCCTGTGTGGTTACTCTGTACGTTCATCCTGGCTTGTCTCTCCTGCTTTCTCTTGGAGTTCACCTCCACTTCTGTCTTGTGCCTATTGTTCACTCTTCCCTGCTCCATGTTCCTGGCTGGCTCCGGTCTCTTCCTGAGCTTGGGTCAAATGCTGGGGCTCCCTCTGATTCTGGGACGGATACCCCTGTGCTTGGGGACCCATGGACCTTGCTCTTCCCCTTTGTGAATTTCAGTCTCCTCCACCCGGCTACTTCCCTACTAAAGGGGAGTGATCATGTCTCTTTTGTTCCCAGGAAGAGAACAAGACCAAGTAAGCGTTTAGTCAAAAACCCAGTTGCTATTGAACCAACGTGGACCACCCTCAGCTGTGTCAGAGTAGAATTGTGCGCCACAGGACCTTCAATGGCAGATTTTTCAGAAGTCGATGGCCAGGTCTTTCTTTCAAGCCTTCTCCAGTAGACTCCCGCCCCCACCCTTCCAGTGAGCAGCATGGCTCCTTCAGCGTCTGTGCCACCCAGGGATGCTGGCAAATGTTTAAGAAAGAATAATTTCACGGGAGCGTGATTTGCCTATGATGTACTTAGGGAAGGCATACCATGGGAAGCTCATGAGGAAAAGAGCACCATGTGAACCTTTTGAGTTTTGTTCTCAAAACTCCAGTTCAAGGTAGGCCCAGGGAGATCCTCAAATGGGAGTGTGTGCAGTGCAAGGGAACAGAGCCAGGGTGGGGGTGGCGTCTGGATTTTATCGGTTAAGGCTTTTCCACCTGCATTTGCGCAGCCGGGAGCGTGGCCGGCCGCGTCATAGGGCGACGAAAACCGCAGCACGCTCCGAGGCAGCGTCCGGTTCTCCATCATGACGTGGGCCTCATCTCCTGGCAGGCAGCCCGAGGAATCCGGCCTCCCTTGACCCGGTTCATGATGAGATCTGTTTACTTCTGCCTAACAGATGCCTTCGCCCATGTCCTTCTGCCGAAGGAGCCGATCTCTACCAAGGAAAGACTGCCTTACCACTCCCCGCTTGTGTGGGGAGTGTCTGAATTCTTTGCGAGAGTCTTAGAGCCTGCCTCATTTGTACTGGTGCTTTTCATAACCATTCCTCATGTCAGGCCGAGGCCATGATAGCTCAGTGGTCCAATTCTACGTAGGTAGGAGACTTGGGTTCCAATCCTGGCCAGTGCAATCTCAGGCCGCAGCCCGCGTCCATCTGCCAGTGGAGGCCGGTGTGTTGCTGTGGGGCGGCCCCAGCTCCGAGCCTATACTTTGCCTGTGAACCTCCTTCCACTGACGAGATCTTACCAGGGCTGCCTCGCTGTTCATTCCGTCGGGTCTTCCTCAGTTGCACAGACAGAGGCATCCCTTAAGCTGCTGTCTCAAAGAGATTCCCAGACACAGTCTAGGCCGGGACAGCCGTGTCATCTTCCACGATCGCCACGGGGCCAGAATCCGTCCATTTTTGTCCTTCCCCAACCCTGAGGGTGGTGCTGTCCTTGGTGTGGGAGAAGGAATCGGTTCACACCTTTGTGCCAGTGAGCAGAGCTGCTGACCAGAACTCCGTCCCAGGACCTTGTCCAGCTGCTCAGAAGGGTGGGACTTTGACTTCTGACTTTGTTTCCTCTTTCTCCTGAAGTCCTCGTGCTCTGGAAGAGGGCAGAGTGAATTTGGGAGAGGGAGAGACTACTGGTCCGCCGAAGAGGTTAAAGCAGCTCTGTGTAGCTGGGGGAAGGCAAGCTGGGACGAACAGACAGGCCCCCTAGTGCCAGTGCACACTCATAGTCTTCCCACCGAGAGGAGCCTCACACTGATGTCCTGCTTGCACTCATCTCTCTGCTTTCTCTCTTCCTCTCTGCCTACAGCTGCGCAGTTTCAGGGCCCAGCTTGCCCTCCTGCATCAGAAAAATCTGGCCACAGACTCTTTCTAGGAAGTGGCCCCAATCACCTGCACGAACGCCAGCCTTCCCCTCACTGGGGGTCTGGAGAGAGCGAATGAGTAGCACTTTATGGCATAGTTTAGCGAAATATGGTAGCTCCTATTAGTTTTGACTGTGAGGTGTGAGGTGTGAGCTCTCGGGTAAGACAACCGGTTTTCAGGCCTGTCTTGCTCTCCCCGTGTGCTGCTTCAGTCCAAGGCCAGGCTTGGGAGCCCCCAGCTACCACCAGCCAGGGCTTGCTCTGGCAAACGATGGTCTCATTTTCTGACTGCCCCTTGTGTGGTCTCACTGGCCTTCTCAGCTTCAATGTTCTCATCTGTGAAATGAGATATTAATGCCTCTTATTGACCCCAGTTCGATTGCTCAGGGTGTTGTCTAGGGGGGTGTTCTCTATGCCTTTGAACTCACTGTTTTGCATTCCTGGCCTTTAAGGTGTCATACTTCAAGAGCGTGTTTTTGGAGCCACGATTTTGTCACAGGGTCTGATGGAGCCTTACCTCTAGGGCTTCTGATCCTGTAGACCTGGGCTGGGGCTCGAGGATTAGCTTCTCTGGCACTTTCCCAGGGAACGCTCCTGCTTGTGGTGCGGGGGCCCACACTTTGACAGTGTTGGTAGTTTTCTGGTAGCATTGTTACCTTCCGTGTGGGACCCCAGGGTTCGTTCCTAGCCAGGGCTGCTCAAGCCCAGCTCTCGTGTGTCTGTCCCTGGAGGCTTGCATGCTGCTGCTGTGGCGAGGAACAGGCTTGAGTGGCGCTTCCAGACAAGACAAGCTTGGAAGAATGTCCTGGTGATCTACTTCCAGGCATCAGCCAGTGGAAGCCCAATAGATCGTTGTTGGGGGGCGGGGTGGGGTGGGGTGGCGGTTGCCATGTGCCAGGCCCACCCGGATGGTAGCTGAGAACACCAAATGAAGCTCCAGCTGGTCTGGCCGCTTCTCTCAGGGGCCCCGCCAGTAACTGTGCACACCTCTAGGATCCCTTTCCCTAAGCCTCCTGGTGCTTCTCTGTTCCTGATCTTCCTAAAACGCACCCCTCTCCCTTTGAAACAGCTGCTTCCTTAATGACCTCTGCTACCCAGGGCGAGTGTTTTGTCTGCATCCTGCCACTCACGACTCTGCCTGATCCCATAGTCCATAAAGATTTTTGAGTGACTGGAGGCCTCAGGAGAGTTGAGTAATTTTTTTTTTTTAGGATAAAGGGCCTGCTCTCATTGTCTGTGGGCCCCTTTGTCCTTCAGGAGGGATCATTTTGGGAGTCACACTGCAGAGAGGATTCCTTTCCTCCTCCCCGACACCAACGGCCAGCAACCTCAGGTGGGATTGATGTTGACACCCAGAGCATGGTGATGGTTTCCTGGCGTTTTCTGGTCAGAGTGCGAGCCCTCAGGGGGCTGTTTCTGAGATTGGCGCTCCGAAGTTGGGCGGCAACTCCCCTGCCCATGCACCTCAGATGCATACACATATGCATTCATGGACACCCCCCACCTACCCCCCCCCCCCACACACACACATGCACCTGCACCAGGCACGTGCTTGTCCTTCATTTCAAACACAGCAGAGCTGATGGAAACTACCATCCTAGCACACAGATGCAAACTCCAGCAGAGAGGCAGCCGTGCGTTCCTCCCGACCGAGCACGTGTAAGATGTGCCCTTTAATTAGCATCTGCAGCTGCTGCCATCAGAAGGGACTGGGATTGTCTCTCTTGGCCTGAAAGTCTTTGCTTTAAAAAAGCAGGTCCATTAGAGCTCCCAGTCAGGCCTGACCGTCAGCTGCCCTGCTCTCCTTGCCCTCCCCGGTGATGCTGCACACGGTAGGGCTCATTCATGGAGGGGGTCTCTTCCCCGCACCTGCCCATCTGGTCACCAGAACTTGGTGGCGATTGCCCACGGGTGACTTGCAGCTGTTGACTTTGTGCCAGGAAGCTCCTCCTGCCTTTGGCAGGACAGAGGCATAGGGCCTCAGGGTAGGTGACCTGGTTCCTTACAAGCCCAGTGTTGTCCGTGGCCGTGGAAGCAGCGGAAGTGCTGGCTGTAATAGAGTCCAGGGCTGTCTGGGGCACCGCACTGCAGAAGCCACGTTGGCTGCACACCCTCATCAGTGGTGTTGGGTGACTTGTGGCATGTGAGCATCACCTGAACGTGCTTTGAAAATGCTGCCTCAGGGGAGCATGAGCTGTGAAGTCTTGGTAAGTCCCTTGCCCTCATGTCAACCCTGAAGAAAAGGCCTGATAAATCCGCTTTCATAACTTGTTAGTTAGGTGCTCTCGAGTTCTTTTTGACTATCGGCACCACCAGGACGCAGAGCAGAACTGCCTGTTCCATAGGGGTTTCTTGTAATCTTTATACAACTTGGTTGCTTGGCTGCTAACCCAAAGGTTGCTGGTTCAAACCCACCCAACTGTGTCTTGGAAGAAAGACACAGGGATCTACTTCCATAATTTGGCAGTGTTTTATTCTCTTGTTTCTGGGTCCCCATGGATCAGAGGTGACTTGATGACATTGAACAATGACCATCTTGGCCCATGTAGGTGGATCAAGTTTGGTTGCTTTCTTTAATCAGGACTCATTCTATTGAGAAGTCTGTCATCTTGGCCACATGGTACGGGACAAGCTGCTTTCACCTATTGTTTTTGTTGTTTGTTTTCTCAATGGGTGACTGAGAGTTTGAAGAGCGATGAAGCTAACAGAAAAGTGACTTAGGACTCATTCTATTGAGAAGTCTGTCATCTTGGCCACATGGTACGGGACAAGCTGCTTTCACCTATTGTTTTTGTTGTTTGTTTTCTCAATGGGTGACTGAGAGTTTGAAGAGCGATGAAGCTAACAGAAAAGTGACTTGACTCAGAACAGGCTCGTTTAGTTTGGGTAAGTTTTCAGCTCAGGACCCTGCATCTTTTGGAGAGCAGCAGAGAACATAGAATTTTGACTTTTTAAGAGGTGTTTCTTATTTTCCGACCAATTTCACTCATCTTTATAAATACGATCTGTAGGAGGTAGTTACTGACTATCGTTAAGTCGTGGTCAGTTTCTGGGCTCTTAAAAGTTTGCTTTTGATTTTCTCAGCCTTAAATTTATAAGTTGCTCTGTTTTTCCACTTCTTTAATTGAACCAGATTAGAAAATTTATAACTTCGGTGTGTCATCATGCATATGCATTGTTCTTATTTTAAGACATTTCCGTTCTAAAAGCATGGGTGCGTCTGTTATTATCTGTGAATTTCTTTCTGGGGGGGGGGATGTTTAAGGCATTTTTAATGTCAATATATATTTAAAGCAGACATAGACATTAGTATTCACCCACATGCCCAGGGCCTGTGGAGAGCCAGGTTGGGACAGGTGGGTGTGGCGTAGGCAGCCAGGTGGCATCTCTGGGCTCTTGCAGGATTGAGGTGAGCAGCTGACATCTGTGGGGGAGTTTGAGACAAATAAAATACGCATTGTAGTTATCTCTTAAGTATTGCTATTTTTAATAGTTTATAAATAATTTTGTCCCCCAATCAAATAGAAGCTTACACTTCAGATAGAATTATTGAGTACCTCTTGCTGAAGCTTTGCTAATGAATGAGATGAACAGAGACCCATTCAGACATGCAAGCCACTGGCTCCTGCTCCAGGGTCTCTGGGTTGAGGATGACTTGGCACTGGATAGGCTTCCTGGGCTCCGTGGGCCCAGACTGGGGTCTCATGGAGTATGGACTGACGGTCCCGGTCTTGCTGTTGAGAAGCTTCTCCTCATTGTGGACTGAAACCCAAGAGGTGTCCGAATGGTGGTCGAGGCAGCGGCCAATCACATTCCAGAGTTGCCTTCTGGACTGCAGTAGTCTGAGAGACTCAACATCGTTTTGTTGTTGTTATTTTGTTTTGTTTTTAACAAATACCAAGAAATTTATTTGGATTTTGCCTTTCCCAGAAAGTATTTGGGATGGCTTAAAAATAAACGTCACGTATAGAGTGGTTAATAGAATGGGAAATTGAAATGAAAGGCAGAAGAATTCAACCAAGGTTAGCAATGATCCAATCGGGTCTCAGCGTTTTGCCATGCAGAGTGGACAGGAGCGCACATGCCAGCCACCATGGCAGGCCCTCTAGGGACTTTGTTCCACCCCATCCTGCACTCAGTCCTGCAAAGGAGGGCAGTTTCTTCTCCATTTCACAGGGGGGCACCCTCCTTAGCTGGTGTCTGAAGCTACCTCAGGCCTAGTAGCTTCAAAGCTACCTGTTAAATCAGTGCTATTCCTCTGCTTGAGCAGAGTGGAAAGATTTCACTTCTTCAAGGTAGAGCATGTGTTTTTGCTATTCAAGAATTTTATCCGAACCGTTATATTCCTGTTCCAGAATTTTCCCCCTATGTATATTAGCAATTGTAATAATATTGTTTTTCTGATAAGAAAGAAAAGGGAGGGGTCATATCCATCTCTCTTTTTTAAACCATTTTATTGGGGGTTCATACAACTCGTATCACAGTCCATACATCCATTCATTGTATGCCAAGCGCCATTTGTACATTTGTTGTCGTCATTCTCAAAACATTTTATTTCTACGTAAGCCCTCGGTATTAGCTCCTCATATTCTCCCTTCCTTCTCACTCCCCCTCCCTCATGAACCCTTACTCATTTAAGAATTATTATTTTTGTCATATTGTACGCTGTCTGATGTCTCCCTTCACCCACTTCCCTGTTGTCCCCCCCGGTCCTTATAATCGGTTCCCCCTTTCTACTCCACCTTCCCTTTACCCTCCTGGTATCACCCCTCTCACCACTGGTCCTAAAGAGATCATCTGTCCCGGATTCCCCATATTTCCGGTTCCTATCTGTACCAGTGTCCATCCTCTGGTCTAATCGGTGTGGTAAGGTAGAATTGGGATCATGATAGTGGGAGGGAGGAAGCATTTAAGAACTAGAGGAAAGTTTCCTATTTCATCGTTGCTATGCTGTACCCTGACTGACTTGTCTCCTCCCTGAAACCCGTCTGTAAGGGGATGTCCCCAATCTGTACCCCCCCTCATTTATATTGATATAATTTTTAGTTCTCTGATGCCTGATACCTGATCCCTTCGACACCTCGTGGTCACACAGGCTTGCGTGCTTCTTCCACGTGGGCTTTGTTGCTTCTGAGCTCGATGGCCGCTTGTTTACTTTCCTATCTCTTTTTATTATAACAGATAACTTCCCATTGGCAGTATGAAGGGATCGAGCTTGTTTGTAATCTCAGCATCTTATCCCCTCAGGAAGATAATATTTTGAGCCAATCTTTTCTTGATGGATACTTGGATGATTTCCAGACTTTTTTCCCTCCTTGACATAAACATGCTACAGTGAATCTGTTTATCTGCAAACGATTGTAGCTATCTATAAAATAACTTGTTACAAGTGGAATGACGAGGTCAAAGGCTATAGAGTCACATTTAAATTTTTAATAGAGACTGCCAGATCGCCTTCCAGTGAGAGGAAAAGATTGTATCACATTTCTGGCTGGCCTCCTCCGTTCTGCTGGGTGCTGGGGTGGGGGTGGGGGCAGAAGGAGGAAGCATAAATAGTGCTAGAGAGTTTGTTGCCCTCCAGAAATTTCTCTCTGTGCTGTATACCTGATTCCAGGGAATGTCTGGGGTTTCAACTTGGGTAGTTGGGCGAGTGGGCGGATTTAATTCAACCTTTCAAGCTCTCCTTGAAAACATTGTGCCTGGTGCCTGGAGCCAGTCTTTCATTATATTGATTTTCTGGGTAACAGATGTACTCTCCTTAGGGCAAGAGACCCCCATCCTCCATGACTTACAAAACGTGTTGTATGTCTTCCTTGCTTTGTGAAGGCATCGTAATTATAACACGTCGGGCGGTATTTGAGGATCTAATTGGATGGGTGAAGAATGAATAACTTTGGCATTCTCTGCAGGTCATGGAATACCAGCCCGGAGGGGACTTGCTGTCACTCTTGAATAGATATGAGGACCAATTAGATGAATATATGATTCAGTTTTACCTAGCCGAGCTGATTCTGGCTGTTCACAGTGTTCATCAGATGGGATATGTACATCGGTAAGTGAGACTCTGGTGGCCCAGATAGGGTTTCTCTGCGTAGAGTGAATGAGTGAACGATGTCAGCCTCAAATCATGTTCCATCCAATTTTTAATCCAGTCTCACCTATAGCTGCATGAATGCCAGCTCTCCAGAATGGCAGACACTCCGGCTTGCCTCTTCAGTAGTGAAGTGGGTTAGAACGGCCATGCTGTGAAGTTTGCTAGTGAGAACTGTTAATGTGGCTAAGACAGAAGCATCTTCGCATGTGTTCCGTGGGCGGTAAGGTGGAAAGATAGGTTTGCAGAAGGAACCCAATCCCTTTTGTAGGACTGGCTGATCTCGGAGAGAGCTGTACTTTTGACTGCTCCATTAGTCATTTGCAAAAGAGTTCTACAGAATTCCAAGTCGGTAATTGTTTCTCCCAGGACTGTAACCTAACTCGAACCGGTTTGGCCATGACCAACCACGTGAGGCCAGAACGGGCCTCACATGTTTCCAATTGGGGCGATTCGGAATGCTAACTAGAACAGGATCCAACTGCAGGTGGAAGCCTGGGATTGGGGCCAGGATGGTGGAGAGCAGCACACATTCAAAGTGATGCAGTCGGCTGCCATCTTTGTGCCAAGCACTGTTGTTCCCCTCTCACTTGGTCAAGAGATTTGGTTGCTAGGCAACACACGCGCTGCCTCTGTTTTCTAAGAGCGAGATTAAGTGTCTAGCTGGGCATGGACTTGTGGTTTTTCCCAGTCCAGTTAGTGTTCCAGTTTATATCCACGTTTTTAAATTTGGGCCCATTCCAGTGATGCTTCAGCGGCCATGCCTGAACTGGGCCGGCCTAGTTTGATGCCCAGGTGTCCAGCAGTCCACATTCCTCTGGTGTGTTATGGACATCTGAGGAGGTGGTGGTAGTACGATGAGGGCCACACCAGCAACCGTGAAATCCGGAAGAGAGTCTGAACTTTCTTCTGTTGACTTTTTTTTTTTTTTGGCATCACTGCCCTCTGGTGGGAATAGGAGGCCCAGCCTTGCTCCTGGAGAGCTGCTGCTGGATTTGAACTGCCAACCCAATGGGCTGCAGTCCCGCACCCAACCACCACACCACCGGGGCTCAGCTCCTTCTGTTGACTTTTGACATGACCACGGACCAAGTCCTCAATTCTTTGGGCCTTAATTTTTCCATAATGTCAGTTATACGTCTGTAAGAATTAAGAAGGACAAGAGTTGGTTTGCATAAAGTAAATAGCATTTCTTTTTTATCATTTCCCTTTGGTTAAACATGCTCTGCAATTATGAGGTCTGTGTGGCAGCATAGCGACAAAACGACTGCTCGCAGAATTGCGACTCCAGCTTAGTGCTTGTCTGCTGATTGGACTGAGAAGGAGACACTAACCTGGGCCTGGTTTTCTTGCAGAGACATCAAGCCCGAGAATATTCTTATAGACCGGACAGGTCATATTAAACTGGTGGATTTTGGATCAGCTGCTAAGATGAACTCCAATAAAATGGTAATGAAATGAAAAGAGATCACTAAATAGGTGGGATACTGTGGTGCCAGCAGCTCAAGAAGCATGGCAAATGGCTGAGAGACGTGGTGGAATCTTCGTCTGCCAGTGCATGTGACGATGTCGTGGGGGTGGGGCTGGCTTTGGGGCTGGGGTGGCCCCCAGAGCTCTTGTCCAGATTTGTTTGATGTTGGAGCCCTTTCATGCGTAATACTTGTTAGTACCTTACAAAACATGTTTAGGACAATTCATAAACAATTTGGTGGACAAGAACAGAAAAATGCCTATTTTGCTTTATCCTTCATTTTCCTTGCCAATTGTAGGCTGTCTTCTGTGATTCACCTATTTTACTTTAAAATATTTTTAATGAAATTTAACCCTTTTCCCCCTCTCAAATCCTCTACTCCCCAGCAGCAAACTTGAAATTAATTACCAGAGTTTTGAAATGGAAAGTCTTAAATGTTAAGAACCAAGTGCTCAAAATGTCATATTTAAGTCTTAGGTCTTTGGTAAAAATTAAATCACATTCCAAATGCTAGTTAGACAAGAGAGTATCTGTTGACCTCCAGAGTGAGAATAGTATATAAGGAAAAGATGACCAAGTAAAAACAGTCTTTAAAGCTGGGGCATGCTAAAGTGTGATCACTCTCTACAAGAATGTCGACTTTTGTTTTCTGATTTAATTTTACAATTTGAGACACTAAGTGACCGAGACATAATTGTAGGAACTTGGCCTAGGATTCTCTCGCTAGGAAATACCAATTCTAATTCAAATGTATGAACTGAGAGATCAGAGAAGCTGCTTTTCCTCGATCTAAGAGTTAAGACCTTTCCCTGTGTGAAGTTGCCTTTTCCCTTTAGTTCTTTGGAGGAAAAGTGGGTATTACTAGGTTAATCTTAAGACAAGTCTGGTAGTTGCATTAACTCTGCACTCCAACATCTGGCCTCCCTGCTCGGCAGATCTGAGACCTACTTGAGATAATTTACTTGGTGCTCAGGCCCTGGGGAACGCAGACTGCCTATCCTGTCCGCAGTCAGGGTTTCTCAACCACTTTATTATGGTAGATATGTTCTTATAATCAACTTACTTGATCATGAAGAATCAGATTACAGATTTCAAAATATTTCATATTTTAAAAATTATGAACAATTGAGAAACAGGCATGAAAGCATAAGTATTGAATTTTGTGGAATGAAACATAGGGCAAACCATGAAGAAAGCTCTGTAATCACCCAGGATACAAAAACATAAAGAGCCCATTCATGATAGAAAGTCATGAGTCTAGAAATAAAGTGAAGCTCACGTGTGGTACGCATAGCTTGATGACATAGCCATGGCATTAATGACATGTTGGATCAGGTAATGCTTCATCCTACCTTGGGGGTCCTGTCGTGTGCATTGTGAGGTGATTACCAGTACCCCCGCCCTCTACCTACTAAGGGCCAGAAGCACTCTCTTCCCCCACTCACGGCAACCCAGCATGTTTCCTGCCAATAGTCCCCCAGGGACAAAACACCCTTTCTTCCTCCCCTCCTTCCACTTGAGCATCATCGCAGCAGATGGAGATGCGTGCAAAAGCTAGATAATGAGCTCACAGCCAGACATGTGTATTTTCAGGAAGGAAACCTCAGTAAGCTGGATTAGGATCCCAACACATTGTGTGGTCAAGAGATGGCCGTTCACAGTAGGGCTCTCTGAGGAGTGTGTTGTCACGTTCCACTGCCCGGGCTGGGGAGGCATCTTCCTCTCCCCCTGCCCTTGAGCCCACGCTGGCTCACAGCCACTCCTTCGGGGGGTTTCTGAGACCGTAGCTATTTATGGGAGTAGAAAGCTCAGTCTCTCTTCTGCGCAACTAACTGCTGGTAGTTTTGCAGCCCAATGCATGACCACTACACCCCCAGGGCTCCTCTGTTCATCTCAGGGGCTTCTCCTCCAGTGGTTCGCCCGGGCCCTTTCAGCTCTTTCATCCTAGCATCGTTCACGCCTGGCAAGGAGCTTCCCAGAGGCACTGGGGTGATTTGCAGCTACAGGCTCTGTCTCTCACCGCTTCAGTCTTTGCGATAGGAACCTCAGTACCACTCGCCTGAGGAGATCACACCTCTCCTTCCTTTAGCGAGAGAATAGCCTCTCCAGAACATTGCGGGCTTAGATCCAGAATGTGGCCGAGCACATAAGGAAGACTTTCTAGAATTGTTTTAAGTGTCAGAGGCCTTTACATAGTTAGTCAATTACCATGGAGTTTTAACTCAGATGCCTGTGACAGGACTCAAACCTCTGACTTGTCAGTTAGCTGTGGAGGACATTTCCTGATAGTACCGCACAAGGACGTCTTCACATTATAGGAGACCAGCAGTCTGCTACCTGAATCTTATAAAACATGGACATTGATTTTTAAATATTTTTGATCAGTGGGGTGGGGTGGGAGGCGTTCAATAGGTTTTCGTTGAGTGGAAGACTCTGTAGGCATAAAATAGATTTTTTTTCTACTCCCAATGATATGTACAGGGTAATTCAATAATCTATTGCTACCAGGGTACTTATATGCCCAGATTTACTCCAAACAAAAGGTGTTTAACATGTGTCTATTAGGGTCAGTGGATGGCTGCAGACAAGTTCTCTGAAGAGTCCCTTTGTCTTGGCACTTGTAGAGTGCCTTTCAAAACACGGTCCAAATGAAAGGAGGAGCTTCTGAGCGAGTCTGCTGGGGCCAGTTCAACTCAAGGCAGAGAGATCAGTGCAGAAAGGTCTGGTCACTTTTTGGGGGAGAATCTAAAAGGCCAATTTTAATACATTTTTCTCAAATGATGACCTTTGAGGCTTATAAAGAAAAAAATTAATGAAAAGTGGGTATTTAAGGAAATTTAAGGAAACCAAAAACTGTGCTGGTGAGAAAAAGACCGGAAAAGTTGTACTGAGAGATTTTTTTCCCCCCAATATGACAAAGCAACCACGCATTCTTCTAGGGTAGTGATGGCTATCCCTATAAGAATTTCACTGGGGAACTTTATCCTACTCACCCTATATCTCTTGCATGTAAAGGACATTTAAAAGGAACACGATTTAAGTCCCTGAAGGACTCAACTGTCATTTGGACGTGGTACAAGCCAAAGAGGGGGGATTATTCAGAAGAGGCCAGCGTGATGAAAACAGCATCTTCAGAAGTACATAGATTTTGGTGGAGGGTATTTTGAGACACAGTAGCGCCACACTTGAATATTTTTGTTTAATAACAGTTTCTAGGATTTTTTACTAAGCCTTGCGTGTTACAAATTGGAAATCACCGTGTAGCACTCATTCAAAATCTATATCCTCTTTTTTACCGCCTCAAATATTGTCTGTCCATTTTCTATATGTGGGAATCGTAGCTGTGTTGTGGTTCCCATTGTCTATCGACTGTATTTCAAACTGATGATTCAGGAAGAAATTCTGTTTTTTTTTTTTTTTTTTAATTCATCGCGTCAGGGGCCTGCTGATCACCTGGCCTTAGATGTCTGGGGAGAGCCGGAAGGTGCCATGCCCTGCTGCATGAATTAGAAGCAGTGTGTGGGGAGAGTGGGTCCACGTTCAAAGTGACAAAGCGCTACCAGCCCAGCCTCTCTCACATCTCACAAAATGGTTGTAAACCAAAAAGGAAGATTGTCAACAAAGAGATAATCAACACCAGTTAGCAGCTGGAAACCCCACGAGGGAAAGCCCTTTTAGGTTTGTGTTGACAAGAAAGGACTGAGTTCCACAGAAAGAATGATATGGGGAGATTTTTTTTTTTTTTTTTGCTGCTGCTGCAGGGTATGTTTATGTCTTGGGAAGATAGATAAAGCAAATTGGTTTTGCGTGGTTTTATATTTAGGCATTTTATGAGGAAGTATTTGGAAAGAGTAAGGCAGCGATTTCCTTCCATAGTTTTTTCCTTACCTGCGTTTTGTCTTTAAAAGAATCTGGGTTAATCCTCTTTTTTCTTTTCCTGCTCCTCTGTTTCCCAGAATTCCGCGTGGACTTTTGCCGACTAGTCATTTTCTGCATGTCTCTTCCAGAACAGTTTGATTGTCTTCCCTGTTAACACAGATAGCTAACGTTGAATAACACCAGAGCCTTGTTAGGAAGTGTACTGCAGAAAGGCTGATGCCCTCCTGCACCTTTCACTTTTAATATTTTATCCAGAGCACATGGCTGAATCACAACCAGAGGAGATTGAAAGCATATTGCAAACTCCTTACCGAAACACATGAGATTCCATGTGAAGCGGCTTCAGTCTACTGCAGGCCCAAACTAGTGCAAGTATAGTGATCATTAATTGTCATTAAGAAGCTTTGTTAATTGCCGCTGTATACTTTAATAGGCAATGTACAAAGAGCAAGCTAGGGACTATTTGCCCTTTTGATAGCTTTCTAATACAAATTAGTAGCAAAATTTAGAAAATGAGGAAGTAATTGAACTTTAAATGTGCCTAATCACTTATCTCTTATAGGGCAAGCATTTGTAAGAGAGCTGCCTCTCTCTGATATATACTCATGTTCTCGAACATGAAGCCCATGACAGTTTGTTCTCTCTTTTTTTTTTTCGGTTTTAGGGCATCACTGCCCTGGTGGTGGGAGGCGGAGGCCCATCCTTTGCCCCTGTGGAGCTGAACCTCCATCCCAGTGGGCCGCAGTCCCACACACAACCACTACGCCACCAGGGCTCAGCCCGAAGCCCATGACAGTTTGTACTGTTTGGTTGGTTTTCCCTGCCGTACCTCATCCTTCAGGTTCCCATGGACTCTTGAGTGTGAACCAGTGGCCAATGCATTGCTGCAAAGAAGTATGTCTTCAAAGACCTCCTAAGCAGTCTGATGTGGCTGTCACGTAAAACCTAGCACGTGCCAATGGTGCAAGTTTCATGATTGTGGTTTCTGCCCTGTGAGGTCACGAAGCATAAACTCACTTAGAAGCCCCGTCATCGAGGGGTTTCTGACTCACCGGGGCCAGGTGGGTTTCTGAAATGATAGCTGCTTACAGGAGTAGGTAACCCCATTTTTATCTCAAGGAACAGCTGGTGTCTCCCATCTGCTGTCCTTGTGCTGAGTAGTGGGTAGGAATCCAATCAGCAGTACAGTAGCACTCCCTTGTCTAGTCCATTTTACGATAGCTCACCTTTTGCATTGTTAATGAAAACATCCCAAACAACACAAAGCCCTTTTCTGTGTTCGTTGTGAGTACTGAGGATTTTTTTTTTTTAAACTCAAATTGTTCAGGACTTACTAACATTTATACATGCAGTAAAGGACAGAAGTCTTGGCTCAGACTTGTTAACACTCAAGCTTCCCCTTGAGTTAAATTACTTTTCACTCCGTGGTCTGCCTTACACAATTTCACCACTGTGCCTCTGCTTTTTCCTTTCCACACCAGCCTACCTCTTGGAGGGCATAACTTAGATAGGCTTTCTTAGACGGCGTTCCTAAGTGGCAGTCCTGTGAGGGTTCTTACCCTGACTCGAAATCCTGTTGCCCATTAAAAAGTGCATGGTTTCAGGCGAAATAATACTGCACTGTGTTAGAGTTTGCAAAAGCTTATGCTAGAGTAGCGTGGGCCTTAGAAAGAGGTGACGAGAGAAGGAATAGAAAGAAGAGGTTTGTTTTCTATGTTGATGATGTCTTGAGGGCAGCAGGATGGATAATATCAAGGGTATATAGGCCAGAGGAGTGTGGTTTTCCTCACCCAGGAAAAAGATCTCATACTGGACAGTCAGTGCACTTTCTTGTCAGTCCCCACAGCAAAGCAAATTTACTGTCTTGATCCAAACCCAGCATTGAATATGTTGGGCCTACCCACAATAGTCTCTCAGCTCATTCAGCGCTGCTTAACACCCTTTAATAACGTTCTTATGCACCAGAGACCTACAAACCTGAGAGAAGTCCCTTTACGATGGAGGGTTTGCTGCCCTATGATCAACATGGTATGTGACTAGCATAAGGCCTTCTTTTTCTGTTTGGGTGAGATGAATGCTTGGAGGGGTGATCCTCTTAGACTTCTGATTTTATAACTCAGTAAAAAAAAATTTTTGTCAGTCTACTAGGTTGCCTAGGAAGACTAGGGATGGGATGAGGGAGAAAACCTCTGTTATCAGCATGATTTCAAAAAACACAGGACATTGTAACACTAAAATAGAAGGACACGTTCCTAGGGAAAGGGACAGTGCTCTAAGAGAATGCATTTAGCTTTAAAAAGGTCTCCCGTGTCCTCCTAATCTCCCTTTGCCAAGGTCAGGCACTCAGTTCCCTAGAACTGCAGAACCCTGGGTTTCTGAACAGTGGGGAGGGATCACAGGAGCAGAGTGAGGAAAGTGAACTCATTAACATCAGCTCTTGGCGGAAGCGATTTATCATGGCTTGCCCTGTGGGTGGGCCAGTTAAGTAGGAATGTTGATTCTAAATACAGCTTTCCGAACTTTTTAACTGACATAAGACACATTACAGAAGATGGAGCATATGGATTCACTTTTAGAGTTTATTGGCTGACTGTTCTCCTAAGTAGAAGGTGAGTGATCATATCCGAAACTCGTACTGGGAATGACACCTTCCATGTGAGGTATATGGACCCAACTCTGGCTGGTGCCACCAAAGGGCGATGTCCTCAGCCACTCTTGCCTTGCCTTATGCGCTTGTTTATTTTTCTTTTTTGGACGGGTAAATTGTTTCCATTTCCTGACAGCGTGTCACTTGAAGGAAGGTTTAAGTGCCCGAGAGAATAGTAATCAGTGGCAAATCAGGTTCGATGTGAAGTGTGCTAGTTAGCAATCTACTTGAGGATAATTGAGAGTTTGCTGCAATCACATTGTTTACGGGTTTCTAGGTGAATGCTAAACTCCCAATTGGGACCCCCGATTACATGGCCCCAGAGGTGTTGACCGTGATGAATGGAGACGGGAAAGGCGTCTACGGCCCGGAGTGCGACTGGTGGTCTGTGGGAGTGATTGCCTACGAGATGATTTATGGGCGAACCCCGTTCACGGAGGGCACCTCGGCCAGAACGTTCAGCAACATCATGAATTTCCAGGTAACCAACCATTAGTTGACTTTGAAGTCACACTGGCAAACATCTTTTTAAAATTAGACTAGTTGAAAGGTCATGAGCCAGGAGTACCGAATAATCACAACAACCAAGTATACTGTATAGAGCAATTAGAAGGAACAGAAGAAGACTCATTAACAACGCCCAGCATGCAGATGACACAACCTTGGCAGGTGAAAGCCACGCAGACTTGATGCATTTACTGATGATAAAAGACTCCGACCTTCAGGATAGATTACATTTCAACATTAAACAAAAATCGTCATAACTGGACCAAAAGATAACATCATGATAAGTGGGCAACAGTATCAAATTTTCAAGAATTTTGCTTGGATCTGCAATCAATGCCCATGAAAGCCTTAGGCAAGAAATCAAATAGCATAATCTGTTGGGCAAGTCTGCTGCAGAAGACTTCTTCGACGTGTTAAAAAGAAAAGATAGCACTTTGAGGACAACCATGTAGCTTACCCAAACCATGGTGTCTTGTAGGTATCAGAAAATCGGAAAATTGGGACCGAAGGAAAATTGATGCCTTTGACTTACCGGGATGGTGAAGCATAGTGAGGACACCACAGACTGCCAGGCCGGTAAAGTGGAAGAGCAGCAAAGCGGAGGAAGACCCCCCTGACATGGATTAACACCTGGTTGCCTCAGAGGGCCCAGGCCTGACTGTGAGGATGGCGGCAGGGGACCGTGCAGTGTTTCGTTCTGTGGTACACGGGGTCACTGTGGGTCTGAGCCGACTCAGGGGCGTCTGACAGCAACCAGCACCCCAACAACGGACTGCCAGAAGAACGAACAATCTTTTTTTTTTTTTGGCGGCATCACTGCCCTGGTGGGAGTAGGAAGCCCAGCCTTGCTCCTGCAGCGCTGCTGCTGCTGCTGGATTTAAACTGTCAACCCTGTGGGCTGCAGTCCCGCCCACAGCCACTACGCCACCGGGGCCCAGCCCAAGAACGAACAATCTCATCCTTAGAAGCAGGCATTGCTTCGTGCACTTTGTACGCTATCTGGAGGGACCACGCCCCCAAGAAGGACATCGTAGTTGGCAAAAGCAAGTGCCGAGGGAGGTGGATTGACACAGTGACTGCAACAGTCGCGTCAAACAAGGAGTGACTGAGGAGGACGAGGCAGGACGAGGCAGGGCTTTGCTCCCTCATGCCTGGGTTGGAAACCACAGCCCCTTGGAGCCAGGACTTTTCTGAACCCGCGGTTGATGGCATGCCATGGAACCTCAGCTTCCATGCCGTCACTGTACTTGTGACACGCCTCCGCTGTTTGACGCAGCGCTAAAAAGAATGGCTGCCAACTCATCTGTGATGTGCCGATGAGAACATGCTTCTTCATTTCAAAAGCCGTTCAGCTCACAAATGTGAGCCTCGGCGTGGAGGAGATGTAATTTCTTCGTTCAGTCGATTGTGAAGCCATAGTAGGTTCACTGTTTCCATCTCGCTCGTGTGGGAACCATGGCAATGAGTGATTGAAATGACAACCCCCAGCAATGATAGCACTCTTAGTCTGCTTGATGTTCACTCTACTGTTGCTTAGGACTTCCTAGCGAATAGGATAGTAAACTTAAATGAGAAAATGAATTAGATATGTTGGAATTATCTTTCTGCATAACAGACTGAAAACTAGTTCCTATTGTATGTTTATCTATGTTAAATTTACTTCTTAGGATTATAGCATGCATTTTCACCTTTCTAGAATGACATTTATATCATGTATGTCACATATGTTATATATGTCATATTGTGGCATATATTCACACACATTTACATATATGTAAAATGTAGCAAATTCTGTTAAGAGTCTTTGTGGTGCTGTGAGTCAGGCAGTGGGCTGCTGACAGGTCAGTGGGGCAAACCTTCCAGCCACTCCGTGGGAGGCAGATGAATCTATCTGCTCTTGGTCAAGATTTGCCGTTTCAGAACCTCTTTAGGATTTCTATGAATTGAAATTATTTAGATGGAGATGAGCTTTTAAAAAAAATTTTGAATGATTAATTATTCTGGAGTTTGCTTTTAAATTAAAGTTCCCTTTTAAATGACCCAGGATGGTGGTGACAATCTTTTGCCTTCACTCTGTTACTCATTTTTTTGGGGGGGGGGCATCACTGCCCCCTGGTGGGAGTAGGAGACCCAGCCCTTGCTCCTGGAGAGCTGCTGCTGGATTTGAACCGCCAATCCTGTGGGAAGCAGTCCCGCACACAACCACGACGCCCCTGGGGCTCAGCCCTCTAAGTTGCTCATGGAATAAAGATGCATGTAGGTGCTTTTCTATGATATGAGATCTGATTGACTATAGCAGCTTGAAAGGTTAGTTAGGAAGCTTAGGAGACAGTGAGTTTATGCTCATGGAGAAGGAGTGCTTTGGGAAAGGAGAGAGAAAATAACTACACGGTTTCAAGAGTGTAGTCCATGTCATTAGATTGTTCAGGTTATTGTTAGAGGCTGTTGGATTGGTTCCAACTCATAGCCTCCCTCTGTGTACCAGAACAAAACACCCCCTGGTCCTGCACGGGCCCCAAAACTATTGCTGTGTTTGAGGCCACTGTCCAGTCACTGTGACTGGGTCAGTCCATCTTGTCGACGTCTTCCTCCTTTTGTTCAATTGGTAGATGTCCTGTTGTGAATATGCTTCACAGCAGCAACAACGGAAGTGCATTTAGCACCTAGTCTGAACCAGGTACTGTTAGGTCCGAGGATTCTCTCTTATCTTCCTTCCCCTTCCTCACATAGACCCCCGTGTACAGTCTGATGTGCTAATGTAGAGTTGAGAAAAGCATGTGGAAGGGAGTGATGGGGAAGAGGAGCCATCAGGGAAGGGAGAGGAGGGGGCGCCCGGGGCGGGGAGGTTGGCTCAGGCAGTGAACGGTGCCATTTGTTCAAGGAGCTTTAAATAGCCCGTCATTGTTGGGCTGGGGCATACAGCTAGATGAGACTGGAGAGAGGAGCAAGGGTTGAGAAGGGAAGTGAACCCCCTGTGAAGGAGCTAGCCTATTGGTGTTAAAAGACCATCTATTTTAGGAAAATGCTTTTGGTCCAAAGTTAAGAGGGCACAAAATTTCCTTCTTTTAAAAAAAATTTAAAAAAACTTTCATGGATGAAAGTTGTTTCTTAACTTTGGGACATGAGGAGCTGAATCATTGCTCTAAGGAAATAATTATTGTATCTTATTTTTGGAACAGCGGTTTTTGAAGTTTCCAGATGACCCCAAAGTTAGCAACGAATGTCTTGATCTGCTTCAAAGTTTGTTGTGTGGACAGAAAGAAAGGCTGAATTTCGAGGACCTTTGTTGCCACTCTTTCTTCGCGAAGATCGACTGGAAGAACATTCGTAACTGTAAGTAGAGTCATATTCCCCAAATCTGGGTGTTGAGGTTAGGATATTCTTACAGTGATTTGAAAATTTTCTGGCCCAAAGACGCTCATGTAAATTCCGTAAGTGAGAGTTTGGGAAGAGAAAAATCTACAAACACAGCTGACTTTGAGTAATAATTCTGCTTTAAAAATGCTTGCGTAGAACAGAGCCATTCATCAAGCTCCATGTTGAAATGGCCTTCAACTGGCCCATTCATCAAACTCTGTGATTACAGGGCCTTCAGAGTGCGAGTGGGCTTCCAAAAGTTTATGGATAAATGGAATTGAACTGGAATGTAATTTTTTTCAAGACCTTTGAAACCCTCTTGGATTAATACTCCATTAAATTTCCAGCCTGGGTTGATGGAGTTGACAACTATCTCTTGGTTTCTTTGTTTCCTAGTCGTACAATACCAAAAGCAGCAATGACATTAAATATGATAGGGGTGAGAGGTGGGATAGCTTTAAAGGACAGACATTAAATTGTCTCACAGTTTGGGGGGTGGTGGTGGTGGTGGAGCTAATATCCAAATTCAGGGTGTAGACCCTCAGGGCAGACCATTTATCTCTGTCAGCTTCCGGTCGCTGCCAATATCCTGGGCTTAGAGATATTGCTGTCCCCTCTGTGTCTCTGTCTTCTCTGCCTTCAAAGGCACCTTTCAGAAGGGATTAGATTTCAGACCCTTCCTACCCTCTAAGGAATTCCTTAGCATAACAAAAGAGAAAAATATATGCATTTAAGTTTAATTAGTACTTCATCCCTATAACATATAATTCAGTAAGTCAATCTATCAAGAAGAGTTGTACAATCATCACTGCAATCAAATTTTAGAATATTTTCTTCTTCATTGTGCTCATTGTTCTTCATGTAATTAATGTTTTCAATTGTGACTGAAATACACGTGTTAGTCTGAGTAGACTAGAGAAACAAATTCATGGGCACGCATATGTGTATAGAAAAGAGCTTTAGATAAAGAGTAAATGTACATTAAGAAAACATCCCAGCCCCATCCAGATCAAGTTCATAAGTCCGATACTAGCCCATGTGCCCAGTACCAGTCTATAAACTCCTCTTCAGACTCACACAACACATGCAATGACGCCTAGTGAAAGAAGATCACAGGCCATTGGATGGTAAGTCCTGTGGATCCAGTGGTGATGGAAGCATCTCTGTGCTGCCATGGGTCTCTGCATGACTCCTCCAGCTTCAAGGCTCTGGCTTCCATCAGTTTAGCTCCATGTGGCTTGTCAACAGGAATGTCTCAAAGGAAGGGTGTCCTACCTTCAACTAGCTATTTATCTCCTTAGTGCCTACAAATGAGGTCATCAAGCTGTGTCCTGATTAGCAGGCTAGGCTCCACCTCTCCATAAGTTGACACCAGATTGTGTAGCTACCACAATACACAACATAACCTTCTTCAATTCAACAACAACTTTTTTTTTTAAAAAATCATTTTACTGGGGGTTCGTACAGCTCTTATCACAATCCAGCCAGTCAGCCATTGTGTCAAGAACATTTATACATTTGTTACCAGCATTTTCAAAACATTTTCTTTCTACTTGAGCCCTTGGTATCAGCTCCTCATTTTTCGCCTCCTCCCTCCACTCTCTTTTCCTCATGAACCCTTGATAATTTATGTTACTATTATTTTTTCATGTCTTCTACTGAGCATGTCTCCCATTACCCACTTTTCTGTTGTCTCTTCCCCTGGGATGGGGTTATATGGTAGATTATTGTGATCATTTCCCCCTTTCTTCCCTCACCTTCCCCTTCCCCACCTGTTATTTCTACTTTGATTATTAGTTCTGAAGGGTTTATGTATTCTGAATTCCCTGTGTTTCCAACTCTTATCTGAACCCGTGTACATGCTCTGGTTTAACCAGATTTGTAAGATAGAATTGAGATCATGATAGTAGGGGAGAAGAAGCATTAAAGAACTAGAGGGAAGTTGTATGTTTCATCAGTGCTATACGTACCCTAATTGGCTCATCTCTTCCTTGTGACCCTTCTGCAAGCAGATGTCCACTTGCCTACAGATGGACTTCGGGTTTCCACTCCTCACTACCCCTCTCACACAATGATAAGATTTTTTGTTCTTTGATGCCTGATACTGGATCCCATCGACACCTCATGATCACATAAACTGTGTGCTTCTTACATGTGAACCATGTTGCTTCTTAGCTAGATGACTGCTTGTTTATCTTCAAGCCTTCAAGACCCCAGGAGCTATATCTTTTGATAGCCAGGCACCATCAGCTTTCTTCATCACATTTGCTTATGCACCCATTTTTGTCTTCAGTGATGAAGTTGGGGACATGGACATCATGGAATGCCAGGTTATTAGAACAAAGTTCTTGTGTTGAAGGAGTACTTGAGTAGAGGCCCAGAGTCCATCTGTTTCCTTAATAGTTAACATATAAATGTATGTACATAGATCCAACAACTTCTACATGCATAATTCACTGCAACTGGGTGTTCTCTTCATGTTTTACAATCATTATTGATTTCTAATAAAAGAAAATTTTGAACAGGTGCAGGGGCCAGAAGTTCATTACGTATTCTATAGGGGACACATTTCAATCCACAGCACTGGATTTGACAATGTTTCCCTCTGAGTCAAAATGGACCTACATGTTTCATTTTCTCATCCTGGGGTAAAAGACAGGCAGTACAAGGATTCCTTTTAAGGATCCTGTAGAAAGGTTCTTTAAATCCAACCTTCTCCTTGACAGGTGAAAACAAAAGACTGGACAGAGGTTGGAAAGCATGCCCAGGGTTGCTCTATGAATGCACTAAAAGCCATACATGTCTCATCGTGCTCCTCTGTCTCCTCCTCTACTATTTGTCTTTTCTCACAAATGTGTAAAGTGTATAATCTATATAGAATGAGACTGGTTTTAGATTAAGTGCAAACCCAAAATCCATTCCTGGATCCATGGTTTTTATAACACCGGTGAGAGAGAGCTTGAACAAATGTAGACTAACTATATACCACAATACCTGAGTTATTCACCTGTATAGAATAAATCTTTTCGTGGCTGGACTTTCTGTTTTTTAATCCATCTCTCTCTTGTAGGATATTATCTTCCCCTCAACACTTGTCTATCCTTTATCCCAGTATTTCCCAAAGTGGTGATATTTCTGTATGGTGAATGATGAGGTAGGGCATGTCAAAATCAATGTCTCTATTTTATTTTGGGTTCTGGGCTATAGTACAAAAGTTTTTAATTGCGAGAGAGGCCCCGAGTAATTTTTTTTTAAGTGGAGGTAGGCCAAGTAAGTGTGGAAACTTATTAGCCAATTACTTTCCTCCCCTCCTATATCCTCCCACCCTGTACAACCATCAAAGCTGATTTCTTTCAGTTTGAAAACCTTCATGTTAATTTTTTTACAGTGGTCTCTTGTAATAATTTTCCACTTGCGATTGAGTAACTACACTCAGCATAATATCCATGTCATGAGGTGTTTCACAGTTTCATCACTTTTCTGTAAAGATGCATGGTATTCCATTCTACTGAGGGGCATTTAGATAATTTCCATCTTCTTTCTCTTGTGAGCTGTGCTGCGATGTGCATGGGTGTGCATCTCTCTGTTCATTGGAAGTGTGTTTTTGGTTTGTTTGTTTCTGTAGGGTATAGACCAAGTAAAATGATTGCTGGGTCAGGTAGTGTTTCTGTTTCCAGTTGTCTCAGGAAGCACCGGCCCACTCTGCATGGCAGTTGCCCAGTTTTGCAGTCTCGCCAGCAGTGCAGGAGGGCTCTTGTCTCTGTGATCCCTGCTCCGCATTTGCGATTTTCTACATATTGGAATTTTGCTATCAATGCCAATGTGAAGTGGTGTCTCACTGTTGTTTTGATATGCCTCTCTCCAATGGCTAGGGATCGTGAGCATTTCATGGGCCACTTGGTTATCGTCTTTGGTGAACTCTCCATGTCCTCTGCCCATTTTTAAATTGGGTTCTCTCTTTTCTTGTGGAGGTTTTATCGTTTTCTGTAGGTTTTAGCGAGTAGTCCTTTGTTCAAAATTCCATTATCTAAAAAATGTCCCCCAGTTTGTGGGTTCTCTGTTTACTTTTTTTTTCTCTGTTTACTTTTTTGATAAAGTCTTTGGATATACTTAGGTGTCTTATTCTCAGGGGGTCCCAGTCATTTATAGTGTCTTTTTTGTGTGTGTTGTTTGTTATATTTGATGGTGTGTTTATGCCATGCATTAAGGTCCCTCAGGAGCCCTGGTGGTAATAATGGTTAATATGTTGGGCTGCAAACTGCAGGGTCAGGTGTTCAAAACCACCACTTGCTCCACTGGAGAAAGGTGAAGTTTTCTGCTCCCTTAAAGTGTTACAGTCCCAGAAACCCACAGGATCGGTTCTGATTCCTCCAGAGTCGATATGAGTCAGAGTTGCCTCCATGCCGTGAGTTTGCTTTTTTGGTAGTAGGGTCCCTATATCTTTCCTGATGTTTCTCATTGATGATCTTTAGAATTCTAGGCTTTACATTTAGCCCTTTAATCCGCACACTAATTTTTGCATATGGAGTGAGTATGGGTACCCTTTCACTCTGCAAATAGAAGTCCAGTTTTGCCAGTAACATTTGTTGAGCAAACTCTTTCCCGTTTAATGGACTTCAGCCATTTGTCAAAAATCAGTTGTCTGTAGGTGGATACATACATTCATTCCCGGGTCTTCTATTTTGTTGGTGTGTTTAGCTGTCATTGTACCAGCACCAGGTTGTTTTGGTTACTGTACCTGTGTGGTAGGTTTGGAGGTAGGCCAAATAGGTTGGAAACCTATTTTGAGAAGCGAGAAGCATCCTACCTTCTTCTTCCTCTTTTGTAGTTCTTTGTTTATCTGTGTCTTTTTCCTTTCTATATAAAGTTGATTAATTTTTCCCATCTCGTTGAAGACTCTAGCATATGGATCAGAATTCTATTATATTTACATATTTGTGAATTGCATTATTGCCACTTTCCCCATGTTAAATCTCCCTATCTATGGACATGGTGTGTTTCATTTATGTAAGTCTCTTTTGGTTTCTTGTAGTAGTAGTAGTTTGTAGTTTTGTTTCTCTGGTTAGGTTTATTCTGAAATCTTGTGGGGGTATTGTGAACTGTTATTGCTTTCTTGGTTTACTTTTCAGAGCTCCCTTCTTTAATATACAGAAATCTGATAGATTTTTACTTATGGATTTTTCTCCTGCCACATTGCCAAATTTTACAGTTTTCCTACAAATTTGCTTGTGGAGCCTTTGGTGTTTTCTGTGTATAGAATCCTGTCATTTGAAGATCTGTTCTCTTTATGTGTCTCTGAGAAGACTCTAACCCGTAACAACCCTGTGTACTGCAGATTAAAACCCTGACTGACCCCACAGCATCCTCACAATTGTTATGCTCAAGCCCATTGGTGTAGCCATTCAATCAATTCATCTTGTCAAGAGTTTTCCTCTTATGCTTTGCCAAATATATGTGTAGGCTGTGTTGTCTAGAGAAGCAAAACCAGTGACACTCGTATGTATAAGAAAGAGCTTGCTATCAAGGAGTTGTTTTAGGTCAAGAAGATATCCCAGCCCAGTTCAGCTCCAGCCCATAAGCCCAATGCCTGACAGGGCCTCTCAGACGCATGTAGCTCTAGGCAGACGATGCAGGAAGGTGGAAGGGATGCAGGAAGATGATGGGCCAGAGAGTGCAGAATCACGTGAATCCAGAGTCGTTGAAAGCAATGCAGGGTGCTCAGAGTTCACAGGGGGTCCCCCCTTGGAGGCAGGCAGAGTCCCAGAAAGCAGGAAGATGAAAGGGCAGAGAGAGTATTTGCACTTACAACACCAACAAGATGTCATCAGACTGCTACTCATTTGATAAGTTGGGCCCGGCCCTACCCTTACCCAAGAGCCTCTAGTTGACATACTCCCTTGTCATTATACCATGCCTGATGTCCTGTCCAGAGGCTGGTCTCTCTGGACAGCAGGAGACGAAGGCTTACCATCCTTGCTGTCAAGGTTCCTTCTACTTTTTCCAAGACAGATATTTGTTCCTTTGGCAATCTTGGCTACTTTCAGTGTTCTTTGCAAAACATTGATTCTTCTCCAGACTTCCTTATTCAAAGGCTCACATGCTTATGAGGCCATTGGAAATAACACGGCCTGGTTCACGTGCACCCTACTTCTTTCATTCTTTTTTTTTTTTTTTTTTGTGGCATCACTGCCCTGGTGGGAGTAGCAAGCCCAGCCTTGCTGCTGGATTTGAACTGTCAACCCTATGGGCCGCAGTCCTGCAAACTGCCACTAAGCCACCAGGACTCAGACTTTTTTTTTTCCATTCTTTTTTTTTTCTTACAATGTTATTCTTTTCAACACTTTATAGGCTGTCTGTACAGTAGATTTAACCATTGCAATGTGTCATTTGGTCCCTTTGTTCTGGTCTAGGAACATTTCTTTCTTTTTTTTAAAAAATCATTTTATTGGGGACTCATATGATGAGTACATGCCGCTATTGTATGCAGACCACATTTGTACATTTGTTGCCATCATCATTCTCAAAACATCTTCTAAACATCCTCCTTCTACTTAGACCTTTTGGTATCAGCACCTCATATTTCTCCTCCCTCCCCATTCCCTCTCCCTCATGAACACGTAATAATTTGCAAATTGTCATTATTTTGTCATATCGTAATTGTCCAATGTGTCCCTTCACCCACTTCCCTGTTGTCTGTACTCTAGGGAGGAGGTTATATGTAGATCCCTGCGATTGGTTCCCCCTTTCTACTCCACCTTCCCTCCACCTTCTTAGTATCACCACTCTCACCACTGGTTCTGAAGGATCATCTGTCCTGAATTCCTCATGTTTCCTGCTCCAGTGTACATCTCCTGGTTTAGATGGATTTGTAAGGTAGAATTGGGATCATGATAGTGGGGAGGGAGGGGAAAGCATTTAAGAACTAGAGGAAAGTTGCACATTTCATTGTTGCTACCCTGTACCTTGACTGGCTCGTCTCCTCCCTGTGACCCCTCTGTAAGGGAATGTCGCTTCACCTACTGATGAACTTTGGGTTTCCAATCTACTCCCCCTCATTTATAATGATATAATTCTTAGTTCTTTGATGCCTGATACCTGATCCCTTCGACACCTTGTGATCACACAGGCTGGTGTGCTTCTTCCATGTAGGCTTTGTTGCTTCTGAGCTAGATGACCGCTTGTTTACTTTCAGCCTTTAAGACCCCAGACACTATATCTTTGATAGCCGGGCATCATCAGCTTTCATCACCACTTTTGCTTATGCACACATTTGTTTTCAATAATCACGTCAGGAAGGTGAGCATCTCCATGAGCATTTCTTGTGGACCTAAGCAAGATGAAATCCTCGACAACTTCAATCTTTTATCCACTTATCATGATGTTTTCTATTGGTCCCGTTGTGAGGATTTGGGTTTTCTTTACATTAAGTTATCCATGTGGAAAGCTACAGTCTATGAACTTCATCAACAAGTGTGTCAAGTCTTTCTCACTCCCAACAAGCAAGTGATATGATTTGCATATCGCTTCTTTATACAGTCTAGATCCTCTGATTATTGTTCAGTCTACAGGTTGGATAAGTAGCTGAAAGGCTACAGCCCTGATGCACACCTTTTTTATTTATCAGTTTGATGCTGGAATTCATGTCATTGGCATTTTAAATGCCAGCAGGGTCTTCCAGGGTTCCGCAGAGCTTCCCGACTAAGAACTCAGGCTAAGAACAGACTCGGAAGGACTACTCTGTCTACTTCTGAGGACTTAGCTACAGAAAATCTGATGAATCATGGTGGGTCGCCTGTTAGGTGGCATTGGGTCAGTTTTGACTGGCAGTGACCGTTGGCATGACAGAATGAGATACCTGGCCCTGTTTTGTCTTCACACTTGTTTTAGTCCATAGTGCCTGTTCTTTTTGTTGTAGGTCTTCCTCTCTTTCATTACTCTTCTCCTTTACCAAACCTGATATCCTTTTCCAAGAACTGGTTTTAGTGTGGAACTTGTCCAACAAGCAATTTAACTAGACTTTTTCCACAACCAATTTCTTTTTCCTTCCATGGTATATTCAATATTCTTCATCAACATAATAAATCAAATTCATGAATTCTTCTCAAGTCTTCCTCTTTCCTTGTTCAGTTTTCCCATGCATGTGAGACCATTGAAAATCACTTGGGTTAGGCACACCTCTGTAAAGATGTTACGACAGCTGCTGAAACCCAGCGGGGCAGGTTGTGCTCTGTTACAGCTTAGTCGGGATCCACCTTATGGCAACGGGTTGACTGCCCAGTTGAAAACCACTTTTTAGTGGTTTCGATACCCTCCTGCTGAATTGTTTCAGTAGGCAGCTTTCCCATAAATCTAAATCTATCTTTGTAGGATTTTCCTTCTAGTAGCCACATTGCTGTATTTTTCTAATTTGTAGACATCAGCCCCCCAATTTTGAAGGTTCAGACCTTTAATCAGTAATTTATTTTCTGTGTGGTCTTCCTCTTTTGCTTTCAATAACAATATATTTTAGATGTTATTTAAGTACTTAAATATGTTCTTGTCTTGCCTTTTTATATCTGTAATCTTCTTGAATAAGCAGTTAATTTTTTATGCATGAACCTGCTGATTATGACTAA
Source organism: Nesogale talazaci (assembly GCA_004026705.1). NCBI lineage: Eukaryota > Metazoa > Chordata > Mammalia > Afrosoricida > Tenrecidae > Nesogale > Nesogale talazaci. Next base: position 91,377 of record PVJH01002350.1, on the reverse strand, counting down.
CAACGTATCTATACTTAAGTCAGTCAGTGAATGGTGATTAATTATCTAGGTAACTTTATTCTGGGTTTTCATGAATTCTGATTTTTTTATATTATGCTAGAATTTCAAGACTGTGCCTCTAGTCTTTTTCTGTCAGGTTGTTTAGAGGTTTTAGGCTTATTGTTAGTATAAAGTCTCCATTATAAATTATATAGTGTGCATAGAGGATACATATCAATGTAGTGTGATTCATGCTGTCCTTCATTAGGCCCATCTTTTGAAATGCTGTGTTCTCTTTAGCATGCGGTAGCTCTGGGTTGGGTCACAGTAGTCTTGTTAATCTTCACATATGCTAACTTTCTATGTGTTCTCCCTTCTCATTGGTGTCTATCCACTTAATTTTTCCTCTTCTTAAAAACATGACCATTTATTGACATCTGATTCCCAACTGGCTCATGTTGTTTTTTTTTTTTTCAGTTTTTTAAATGCTAATATAAACTTTGCACTTAGATTAATATTAGATGTAAAGAAAAAAGGAATAGAACGGTGAGTTCCCACACATTCTTTATCTCGTTTTCTCTCATGTTAATATTTCACAAAATGATGACGTGTTTGTCAAAACTCGGATTAATAATGGTTCATTGTTATTGTATTAATCAAATTTTAGACTTTACTGGAATGTTACCAGTTTCTCTTCTAATGGCCTGTATCACTTGGTTCCAGAAATCAATTCATGGCAATACATTTCAATGAGGTGCTAGTTTTGGATGAGACTGGTCTTGGTGTGGAGTCCCTGGGTGGCAGTCATGGGTAAATATTTGGCGACGAGCTGAAAGGTCGGCAATGGTTTAAATTCTCCCGGGGATACCATAGAAGATAGCCCTTGTGGCCTTTTTTTTTTTTTTTCCTGCCTGCCAGGAGTCAGAATCAGCTTGTCAGAAACTAGCAACAAGAAGAGTAATAGCCATAACTTGGCTGCTTAGTGAAACGTGGTTAATGGGTGGACCTTCATGTCCACTGAGGATGGAGGGTATCCATTTGTGGAAGTCTTTCGGCACACCCGACAATACTGGGACCTATGGTGTTGGTATCATGGCCCCCGGCTGCTTTTCCTCTCTCTGACCAATCTCATCTCTATATATTTGCGATCAGCTTAAACTTTTGTGATGGAAGCATATTTGAATTCTAACTAGGCAGCTCTGCCACCAATGAGATCTTTAACCAATTTTATTGTTCATAAACATGTTGAGCAACTTCCTTCAACAAAAACACTTGGGGCTCTTAAGTTTCTCAAGTTCACGTTTGCTGAGCAAATATCTTGTGGTTCCAGGTTGTTGACGGTTCCCGTTTTTCACAACATGAGATTGTCTCTGGTGAAAGCACCATTAACCCCTCGACTGTTTCACCCCTGAGTCTTCTTTTTCTCTGTTGGAACCAATGAAAGGAAATACTGCTTAACACAGCAGGTAGTAATCTTCAAAAGCAAATTATCTCGGGAGGTGGTCCTGGCAGGATATATTAATGCAGCTTAAGAAGGGTCTGGACACATCTGAGTGACAGGCTAAGAGTTGCTATGAAGAGAAACTGGGACATGTCTTGGCTTCGTTCTACACCAAGGGCACAGAGTTACCTCCTGAGTTCTGCCCCTTGGAGTTGGTGTGGGCAACCGCACAGGACCAGGGATCCGACCCAGGTCAGGAATGTTTTTCTCCCAGCAAGTCGGAAGCTCTGTGGTGAGTTACTGCCCCACTCATGGGTCACCAGGCACCCATTATCCTGATGTTTCACATGATCAGACGGAAGATTGGATTTTCATCTGCTTATTATTATCATCGTTTCTTTCAAGACAGCTCTCCAAGTTTCAGTAGGGGGCCTTTTGAAGCATACCAGCTGCTGTGGGCTGTGCCATTCTGGTGGTGGTTCAGATGCTGAACAGAATCCTATTTGGACCACGTCCGATTTTTCTGGGCTTTTGGAAAGCTGAAACCAATCCAATCTCCTCTTTCATGCCTGTGGGCTAATGCCTACCTTCCCTGACTTCATGCATCTGCTCACCCCTGGTGTTGTCTTCAAAGCACCTTCAAAAGATGCTCAAGACATTTTTTTTTTAAAGCAAGTCAGCAGTTTTATTGTGATCATTTATAGATGCCAACTAGGTAGCATAAGAAAATAATTTTACAAAGTAATTTTATTTTGCTGCAATTTTCTGCAGGAGTATCTCTTCCTGACCTTTCCCCAGGACTGTCATTCACAGTCACAGGTCACTTTTCAAATGATAACCTTTATTTCACTCGGTCCTTCAGGTTTGGAGAAATTCATTAGAAAGAGGCTTCAACCATTTCTTTGCTATTTTCCCTAATTCCCATCCTCCTATAGCTGATCCTCCTGAGGTGGAGACCAGACTCTTGGGGAAAACATCTTTTGCTTCTTGTGTGCATTCATCCAGTCATCAGGGTACTTACCAGGGCTGGATGAAGCTTTTTTACCATATTTTCAGAATATCTTCTGGAATATCCTCAGCTGGAAAAAGATGCAGCCTTTGCACCACAGTCCTGTGAAGGTTTTTTGGGCAGCTTACCATGAATAGCTAGTTTTATGATTGTCCCTGCATCCTTCTGGTGACGTTGGGCAGCTGTGACTTGTTTAACTCCGCCTGGGGAGCCAAACATGAGAGGACAATACTTTTTGTTCCCTGAAAATGAGATGTGCCTGGTGCTCATTAGGGCAGCGTGGATTCCCGCGGTCACTCAAGTTGATGGCACACGGGCTTGTGCAGTCCTTGAAGCTTCACTGAGGCCGCAGCAGCAAGTTTGCCAGAGCACTGCATTTTCCCATCGAAGAGATGCAAAAGAGGAGCCAAAGTAGCGGACTGGGGTTGGGGGAGGAGGAGAGGAAGAATCTTCTCTGCGATAGGTGAGGAGGTGTGGGTGGAGGGCACCCGGAAGCAGCCAGGTGAGCACTCTGGACACGTCTTTTGAAACGTCTTCCCCATAAGACACAATGATCTCATCCCCTCACAGTGAGAGCTAGAGTGTGAGCGAAGATGATGAATGAATCACTTCCTGGAAGATGCATGGCTAACGCCCTGGAGAACTTGTGTTACCTGTTGCTTCCAACAGAAGCTCTTCCTCTTGAGTCACCCTCTCAGAGAGGCATGGTTCTTGCACATTATTTCTGATTTTTCATGTTGTCGGCATTTGTTCACAGCGAGTCCCTCGTGCTTTGATCCTGAAGGGACCCAGCGGTGGCCCCTTCCCCACAGGTCTCCTTTTTGATTGTCGCTGATCTTCGCTTGGTACTTGGCCCCAAATGACCACAGTGAAACCTCAAGTGCATAATCCCAGTGTTGCTCCATAAACCTGATTGATGGCTGCCTTGTGTTGAAAGGAGGGGGATGCCACAGCTTTTCAGCCAAGGAGGCAATTCTGACCCAGTGATATGTGTGTGGAGATCCACATAACGTTTTTGCCACATTCTTTCAGGAGCGAATTGCTGTTGTGAGGTGCCTTCATGTTGAGCTCAGAGCACAGCAGTCCTGTCCTGCGCTTTTTAGGCTCGAGCCCACTGTGACAGCCACAGGTCAACCCCTCTCGTTAACAGCCTTCCTCTTTTTTGTGGCCCGTTTGGTGGCCTTATCCAGGGATTAGTCCCCCCTGATAGCATGTCCAAAGTACAGGAGCTGCAACCTCACCTTTCTCAGGAGCATTTCCCCTCTACTTCCTCCGAGATAGACCTTTTGTGGTCATTCTTCTGGAAGTCCCTGGGGTACTTGCCATTTTCGTGGCTGATGCCATGATTTAAAAGCATCGATTTGCCTTTAGTCCTCTTTGACCATTGTCCAGCTCTCGCGTGCCTATCAGATGACTCAAAATACCACAGGTGTGGTCAGGTGTACCCTGGTGCCCAATGACATCTTTTCAACACTCTCAAGTGGGCTCTTGCCATTTGATTTCTCGAGAGCTGCTTCCATGAGCACCGACTGTGGATACAAGTAAAATGAAATCCTTGACAATTTCAGCTTTCCTTCAATTGTCATGAAGTGATCCATTGGTCCGTTTGTAACTATTTTCCTTTTCTTCACATTGAATTGTCATCCATGCTAAAGGCTACGTTCTTTGATCTTCCACGTGAAGTGCTTCCCTTTGAGCAAGCAAGGTTTTGTCAGCCGCATTTTGAGGATTGCTGGTGAGCCTTCTTCCAGTTCTAAGGCCGTGTTCTTTCATATAGTTCAGCTTCTCAGATACATCCGTGGTGTTCCCCATTCCTGATTGGCAATCATGCGGTAGCCCTTTGGTTATTTGAACAGCTGTCTGGTCTCTGGGCAGATTTCACATGAGTACTGCGCAGTGTTCCAGAACTTCCATTCTTGGAACTGTTCCCTTTAGTTTGTTGTGATCCACACAGTCAAGTGCCTAAGCATGAGCAGGAAGCACACGTGAGCATCTTTCCGATAGTCTCTGCTTTGGGCCCAGATTCATCTGACTTTGGCAGTGCTACCCCATGTTCCCTGTCCTCTCGTGAATCTGATCAGAATTTTTAGCAGCTCCCTGCGGCATCTATGTTTGAATTATCATCATAAGAAACGTGCTTGCATGTGATACTAATACTAATGAGATTGTGTAATAATTTCCTCATTCTCTTGGATCATCTGTCTTTGGAATGGGCACAAAATTGGATCTCTTCCAGCTGGCTGGCCAGTTGGCCATCTTCCAAATGGCTTGGCACAGACACACGAGTGCTTCTAGCGCTGCATCAGCTTGTTGAAACATTTCAATTGCTTCTCCGTCCATTCCTGGGGTCTTGTTTTTGGCTAATGCCTTCGGTACAATTTGGGCTTCTTTCTTCAATGTCAGCAGTTCTTAATCATGTGCTACCTCTTGGTTAAATTGGTTAACTGTCAACTAATTCTTTTTGATATAGTGACTGCTGGTTCCTTGGTGCTTCCTGCATAATTCAATATTTTGCCCATAGACTGTTTCAATATTGCACCTGTGGCTTCAGGTTTTTCTTCCCCCTTTCCGTTTGAGATTGTTCAGAATGTTCGGCCTCTTTGGCTTTTCTAACTCCAGGTCTGTCCACATTTCATTATAATGCTTTGTTGTCTTAGACTTTATCTTCTCAAGCTGCCCTGTGAAATTTTCTGTTCAGCTTTTTTACTTCATCTTCTCCTACATTTGCTTTAGCTACTTTATAGTCAAGAGCAAATTTCAGCGCCTCTTTTTACCTCTACTGTGGTCTTTTTCTCTTCTTTTGCTTTCCTGTTTTTAATGACCTTTGGCGTTTATATCTATTTATATATGTTCTTGATTAATGTTCATTTTGTCAAATCTGTCCTTAAGGTTACCTTTGCATTTAGGTGGGTGGTATTTTGTCACTGATGGACTTAGTAATTAAAAAAATAATTTGTATATATGTTGCCATCATCCTTTTCAAAGTATTTTCTTTCTACTTGAGCCCTTGGTATCAACTCCTCAACCCCCCGCCCACCCACTTCCTTCTCTCCCACCTTTTCTTCTCTTCCCCCCTCCTTCCCTTATGTACCCTAGGTAATTTATAAATTATTTTTATTTTTATATCGTACATAGACTGTTCTCTTACTTTGCCTGTGTTTCTGTTGATTGTCCCTTCCCCGGGGACAATGTTGATCATTGTGATTGGATCCCCCATCCTCCACCCACTTTCTCCCTACCCTCATGCTACTACCATTCTTGTTCCTGAGGGGTTTATCTGTCCTGGATCCCCTGTGTTGCCAGCTCTTATCTGTTCCCGTGTACCTGCTCTGGTCTAGCCGGATTTGTAAAGTAGAACTGGGGGCACGATATTTGGTGGGGAGGAAGCGTTAAAGAACTAGAGGAATGTGTTGTCTGGTGTGTTCCGTCAGTGCTGTAGTGCTTGCACCCTGGCTGTCTTGACCCTTCCTTGTGACCCTTCTGTGAGAGGCTGGATGGACTTCATTGTAATTTATTCAGCTTCCACCTGCACTTGCAGCAGCATGAGCAGTTGATGGTCTTTTTCACAGTTGGCCCCTGGCCTTCTTTTGGCTGCTTCTCCACAGTCTCTTCCCACAGGCATAGTTGATTGGATGCCTGAGTAGTCCATCTGCCCATTTCGTCGTTGTCATCCTAGTCTAGTATTAGTCTAGATAGCACAACTGAAAGTTGCTTACTCTGGGTGATTCTGCTGGTATTTCAAACACTGGTGGCATCACTTGCAGCATCCCAGCAACACTTGCGTCATCACCGTCTGACAAACTGACATGAGCAGTAGAATTGTCACTTAGGGAATGTCTATTCTGTGCCAGCTAGTAAGTATTTAAGTATATCACACTGTACTTCTTCCCCCCAAATTCTGTGAAGTGTAGAGATTATTATACCCCTTTTATAGATTTAGGTCCTGAGGTACAGAGGGATTAAGTCACTTGTCCAAGATTGTTCAGCAATTAAGCAAGAGAGTCCAGATTAGGATCGGGTTCTCTGTGGTACCAACTTGTGATTGCACAGGGCCGTGTGCACTTTAGCATAAGTAATTCTTATGACTGATCATGTTTGTGATGACAGGAAATATGAAGGCACTTCCAAACGGTCAAAAATTGAATCCAAAGGTAATGGAACTTCTTTAAAGCCATCTCATGATAGACCCTAACCTTCTAGACTATTTTGATCTCAGTTCAGTTAGGCACACTTGGAATGGACATTTTTGAATCGGATGGAGTTCATTACAGGATGTCTGCATCTACAGTGTACCGAGGCCCGTGTTCACTGCTGTGGCTCTGCCGTGCTCCCTTGAGTTGGTTCTGACTCTAGAGCACAGAGTAGCAGTGTCCGATAGGGTTTCCTCCACTGACATTCTTATCGGAAGTAGAGGCCAGGCATGCTGCTCATAAATCCTACAATCCACAGGGCTGCCTGGCCACAAGGCCCTCTGGCAACCACAAGGGAAGTAATGTCAACAGTACCCAGGTCCTTTCTCTTGCCCACAAGCTGGCGGGTTAGCAGCCTGGCACTTAACTGTTGGGCCACTACGACGCCTGGTGTGACTCTGGTGAGGAACAAATTCTGATACAGCCCTGCCTTCATGGAGGTTATAGTCTGAGATCCAAATTGATTTTTTAAAAATACATTTTTTGTGTGTTTTGGTAAGCGTTCACATAGCAAATTAGTATCCCATTAAACAGTTTCTATACATAGGGTTCAATGACACTGCCTACGTTTTTCATGTTATATCAACATTCTTTTTTTTAGTCTTGATATAGTATCCACGAATCATACACCTCCATGGTTACATCGCTTTTAAAATGAGTTATGTGTACACATAATCATGAACAGTTCCAGTGCTTGCTCTGCCCTCCTGGATGCCTTGTTTGCACCCAAATCTCCTCACCCCCCCTCTCCTCCCCGCTCTTCCTTTCCCCACCACATCCCTGATAAACCAGTGCAGCAACTACTATCTCGATACATCTGCTTTTGGTCTTCACAAACTGGGAAACCCAGCAGTGACAATAAAAAGCAAGATAAAATGGCAAGAACAAAATAATAGTAATATAAAAATGAAAATAAAGAGTGAGAAAGAAATGACCACTGTCAATATTTAGAAAGCCAGGGAAGAAATTGTTCTCTTGGAACAAATTCTGGTTGGGTCAAGGTGGAGGTCAGCTGACCAAGTGTCAAATTACACCATGTTCGATCCACCATCATCAAGTGTACAATAATTTCAGTCCAGTAGTAACGCTGTTTGAGTCCCTTGCCTTTGGCCAGAAGGGTTCTAACCAGATGGTCTGCAGATGAATTTTGGGCTCCCACTGTTCCCCACAGCCTTCTATAAATTGGGTGTTCATAATTGAAGCTCTGCTACTGTTCCCGTCATCGTCGGTTACTGTCATCTTTGGATCACATAGCTGGTGTGCTTCTTCCATGTGGACTTAGTTAACTCCTCACACAGATGACTGTCATGTAGATCTTTTACTTGTTCTATTAAACTGCTTACCTCAAAGTGGTTAATACTCTGTGGGTCATCCATAGTTTACTGAACCACATAAGGTTGATACTGAACAAAGCACAGATCTGAACTCTGTTATCCATTCCCTGTATACAGCATCCCAGTCTATGCTAACCTGGTACCCTAGTCCAGGAAAAGACACAGTTGGGTTGGTGGCCTTTTCCTTAAGTCATAATTTATAGTCTTGGGAAGAAGTAAGAGGGTCAATTCAACCTGGAAACTGTTGAGATTACTTCCCTTGTAATTGCCAGAGGGTCTTAAGGTCAGGCAGTCCTGTGGATAGGAGGATTTATGAGCAGCATGCCTGGCCTCGGCCAACTAGATGTGGTTGTAGCAACGTCTTCCTTCAGACGTTGCTAGATGCCCCCTAGGGGCTCGACCTCCCCTGTGTGTGAGAGTCACAGAGCTGAAAGAGTTGCCTAGGTTGTCACCAGAAAAAAAACATAGTCCTCTGAGTCTCCCTGAAATTGCCAGTACTAACAAGCAATGGGACAATTACCTGCCTTTGGTCATTAAGGCCTCGCTGTTCAGTGCACGGTCCATTACCAGCATCAACCTGTGCGCTTATATGACATGCTGAGGCTTAGCTCATGCCCCAGCTCTGCTGAGTCAGAAGCTGCATTTTAACAAGCTCTCCAGGTGATTTGCGTGCTCATTGAAGTTTGAGAAGCCCTCCAAGAGGAGAAAACAGACATGTCAGCCGCACTGTTTCTTGCGCCCCTTTGTGGAATCTCACTTGGTTCTTCTTCTGGCTCAGGGTGGTGGAACATTGCTTTTTGTTGGAGTCTCTTAGTGGACAGAACTGTTTGAAACTGCCCAATTTTAGATTCTGCTTTCAAAGATTTGAAAGCATTGCTCTCTTTTGGGTTTTGCATTCTTTATGGTTGTTAAACCTAACCTTTACCTTATGATAACAAATAAGTAAATATAAAAAGACAGTTTCATGGACGATTATTGTGAGGAGAGATAAGACAATACCTCAAACAACTGGGAATAGAAATTCCATATGATCCAGCAAGCCTTCTGCTGGGTATATACTCTAAAGAAGTAAGAGGCGTAACTCAGACAGACACATGCACTCCTCTGTTCATTGCAGCAGTGTTCACAATCGCAAGAAATTGCAAACAGCCCAAATGCCCATCAGTAGATGAATGGATAAAGTACTTTGGCGTATAAAAAAATGGAAACCATGAAGCACCTCACATCATGGAGGGACCTAGAGATCTTTCAAAATCACTTTATTGGGGGCCTCACACAACTCTTATCACAATCTATACACCCACCCATTGTATCAAGCACATCTGTACACTTGTTGCCATCAACCTTTGCAGAGCACTTTCTTTCCACTGGGGCCCATGGTATTGGCTCCTCCTCAGCTCTTTCCCTTCATTTGTTCCATGAGAGTTAACTACTCTTCACTCAAGAGGAAGTGCACCGTTTCTTCTTGCATCCATTTTGGTCCCTTTTTCCCTTCTTAATGACCTTTTGCTCTCTTTGTGTTGTATGTCCTTGATGCTGTCCCACAGCTTGTCTGGCTTCTGGTCATTAATGTTTGCGACATCAAATCTATGCTTGGGATGGTCTCTAAGTTCAGGTAAGCTGTATTGAGGTTTGTAGTATGGCTTATGGACTTGTTTTCATTTTCCTCAGCTTCATCTTGCACTTGCATACGATCCCACTGGTGGTCTTTTCCACCGTTGACCCCTGATTAATGATACTGAATTTCTCCATCATCTCTTTCTACAGATGGTCCCCAAAATTGATTTGATTTCTGTGTATTCCATCTGGTGAGATCCAGGTATATATTCTCCGTTTATGCTGTTGCCCCCCAAAAGGTATTTGCTGAATAAATACCTTGCAAAATTCCATCATATCGTTTCTGTCACCATGATCCTAGTACCAGCAGTAGAATCTTATTCTTTATTTCCAACTTTCTCATTCAAACCACCAGTAATTATTAAAGCATGCTTGATTAATTTCAGACCATAGACTTTAGTTAAAAAAAACAACCTTTCATATATTCAATTTTGGCATGAGTGGTTGGTATACAATTTTGTATAATAGTCACATCAACTATTTTTCCTTGTTGGTGTGTGAATATTATCCTGTCACTGATGGTGTTGTGCGTACATTAGATCTTTACAATGAACGTGAGCTCATTCATCTTCAGTTTGTCCTTCTTGACATAGTAACCATGTTTGCCCGATTCAAAATGGCCAATATCAGTTCATGTTAGCTCACTAGTAGTCAGGATCCCTTCTCCATGGAACCACTATGATCAGTCTCTTGTTTTAAGTTTCAACAGCAATCTCTGCAAATACCAGCACATACGACTGCATTCTTAATAACATTATTACTGCTTCACAAGAATTCAGGACTTTTAGTGAGGCTATTCTCTTGTATCATTGAAATAAATGAAGAAGAAATCTTTATTGAGATCCTCCTAGGTTAATCCTGTGAATTTGCCCCTCTGCTGTTGAATTCTGATGAATTCAACTCTAATATTCTAATAACCTATCTTTTTAACATATTGTCTTATGGTTTGACAAACATTTGTGTGCGTGTGATGTGTATTACATGCAAGCTTTCATGTCGCACCATTTGTAGGTCTGTTGTTCGGTCGGTATCTGACTAGATTTATTTTTGATGTCTCTTGGAGGAAAGTGGCAAATGCACTTCTTGGCTTGTTTTGGTTGGCTTTCAAGTATATTTCCCTCTGGAATCTGGATTGCTTCAGGGGCAGGAGGAAGTGAAGAAGAGGGGACCAGGCTTTAAGATTCCCACATGGGGGAGGAGACGTGTAAAAGCAGGGATATGTAGGTATCGATGGCCAAAACTCACCTCTTACACCAGGAGTAGGAGGCTGCCACCTGCGAAAAGAGACAATAGTAATAGTGAGGTCAACGTTCCTATAGTCTCATAGGGAACATGCAGACGAATATTTATGTGTCTCCTGAGGTCTGTTCTATTTTTAGAAGAGACGTTGTAGATAAAGGAAAATAGGTTGAAAGGAGCTTAAATGCTTATGAGTTAGCATAGTAGGTGTCTCCCCTCCCCTTCTGCTCCCCCCCCTCCCCCGACACACACACACTAAACTTGGGCATAAAGATAAAAATCTGAAGGTTCAGTAATACTGTGTCAGTTGATGTGAGGTGATCAGGCCCAAAGAGGCCAAAAAGGCAGATAGAAACAGTTACAAGTGTTTGGAGAGTTAGGAAAAGCAGAATACTTTGCTAAGAAAAGTCCCAGTTTTTCCAGACAGTGAGCCATAAAGAAATTTGCTCTGAAGGATCTCTCACCCCTCACCACCCCCACTATGATGTACAAACAACTGCTGAGCCACCTCCCTCTAATAGGTGCTGTGGCAATTTTGCATGACTGTTTCCATATGCAAGCTAACAGTACAATGCCCCCCTTTCAGTTCCATAAATCCATTCCAAATGAGGTAGTTTAAAGCCTTCCTGGGGGAAGATAGGAAATGACAAGGAGGTTTATTGGAGAGTCCAGAAATTGGAGTCCTCAACCCTTAAATTTTCACTTGCCAAAAATCTCTTCACAGCCAAGCAAACATAGAACTAATTTGGCCAAGAATTCAAAATCATATTAAACATCTGGGACTATATTCAGCAGCCAACTTTCTAATCAATTCTATGAAGTATGGTGATTGCATTTGTACTCATTTTCTGAAGGTGGAGTTTGGGTAAAACTAAAGAGGGCGGTTTGCAGGCCTCAACAGATAGTCAAGCCTGAGAACAAAATAGAGGAGGTCCAGGTGGCTTATGCCTGAAGGTTTGGCAATGATACACACTGTCCCACTTGAGAGAAACTATATTTGGTCAACCAGCTTTGATTCCTGCTGAGGAAAAGGACAACACTGGTGGTTTGAGCTCATGTATATTCCACCCGTCCTTCAGAATTCTAGCATTCTAGCCAGTCAGAGCATCCACAGAAGTCAAATGATGCATGCACTTTGCTGCTAACCTCTAAAGCCCAGAAGTGTGAGTGCACCCAGAAGTACCTTGGAAGAAAGATTTGGCGATTTACTTCTGTAAAATCAAATTCATGAAAGTCTGTAGTTCGCAGTTCCAGTCTGGCCTGTCACAGGAACCCCGTGGGCCATCGTTAACAGCCTCTGATTTTAAAGGACACAAAGGAAAGAACTAATCGTTTTAAATAGGGGCCACAATACCTGATTTATGTTGGCAAGACTGAATAATGTCATGATCCAGTGAATATGCCATTTTACTCGTCAAAGGAAGAAAGGTGGCTGCTCCCCTGGCCACAGGGGGCCTGATTGGGAGTAAGGACAAGAGCGGGCCAGTTGGAGTGAGGGTCTGCTATGTCTGGGAATGTTAAACTTAGTTCTTAAAAGAAACTTGTTAAGTCTGGGACCGACTTGGAAACAGAGTAACCAATAACCCTGTCTTTTAGTAGAATGTGGCCCGATGAAGGTCCAACTGGGATTAATCACATTTTCTCTTCCTTCTTTTGGGAAAAAGGAGTAAAAAGGTACATCGACTCCACAAAGACACCACGTGTGGTGAAAGCCCCTTGGTGGAGGCTCCTTAGATCATGAGACTCTTGGGTCGAAATATTTCCCCTTTCCCAAAGTTGGAAACAACTTTATTGGACTACCTGGCACACAAGAAACTATACTCATCCATTGAAGAAAGATATGCTTGCAAACATTTTGTTTACATGCATGTAAGCCTATACATGTGTGAACTGAACCCACAAGTCACCATTCTTCACTTGCCCTCAAATATTAGAGCATCAAAGAACAAAAAAATCATATCACTGTGCCCACCTTCCTGATATGATCGCTGAAGACAAATGTGTGCATAAGCAAAAGTGGTGAAGAAAGCTCATGGTGCCCAGCTATCAAAAGATATAGAGTCTGGGATCTTAAAGGCTTGAAAGTAAACAAGCAGCCATCTAGCTCAGAAGTCACAAAATCCATATGGAAGAAGTACATTAGCCTATGTGACCAGAGGTATTGAAGGAATCAAGTATCAGGCATCAAAGAATTAAAAATGATATCATTATAAATGAGGGGTAGTACAGATTGGGGACCCAAAGCCCATCTGGAGATAAGGCGATATCCCCTTACGGAAGGGTTGTGGGGAGGAGATGAGCCAGTCAGGGTAGTGTAGCAATGATGAAACTTGTAACTTTCCTCTAGTTCCTAAATGCTTAAAATGACTTTTTTCCCCTCCATGGAAGGGGAAAACGAGGGTGCGCCTTATGGTCTCAAGGTGTGGTACATTTTAGTATACTGGTACTATTTGGTTCAGAATATTTTTTTCTTGTTTTCCTGCTCTAAAAACTTAGTGCATCTTATGGTCTGAAAAATACAGTAATTTCTAGGAGAATCCAGTCTAGTTTGTCTTCTGGTGTTTGTGTGTTTTTCATTATGTTTGGTAGTTTTTTTATGATGTGAGGTATGGATTCTGTTTTATTCTTTTGCAAATGAGTATCCAGTTTTACTCGCATCATTTTTAAAATGAGAGGATCCCTTCTCCATGTAAAGTATTCCAGGCCTTTTAAAAGATTAGGTGTCGGCAGAGCCCCGGTGGCGTAGTGGTTGTGCGCGGGACTGCGGCCCACTGGGATGGAGGTTCGATTCCAGCTCCACGGAGCAAGGCTGGGCCTCCTACTCCCACCACCTGAGGGCAGTGATGCCCACAAACAAACAAACAAAAAAAAGATTAGGTGTCTATAGGTGAATGGATCTACTTCGGATCTCAATTCTGTACCATTGATATATGTGTTTCTCATTGCTATAGTACCAGGATGTTTTGACTACCCTGCTTGTTAATGAGCTTTGAAATCAGGAAGTGAGGATTTTCTTCATTAGTATTGGTTTGCTTATCCTCCGTCTTTCTTTTCCATATGAAGTTAGTGACTAGTTCTTTTTCCCCCCTTATCTTTAAAGAATATGTTGGAATCTGAATTGGGATTGCATTATATCTGTAAATTGAGTTGGGTCTCAAAATTCACTGCTGTCGAATTCATTCCGACACAGCACCCTCATAAGCAAGGTAGAACTGTCCCAATGAGAGTACGGGATGGCCTGTCTTTGCAGAAGTAGACAGCCTCATCTTTTCCCCATCGACCACCTACTTGTTTCTAACTGCCCACCTTGCTGTTAGCAGCCCAATATCTAACCTCTGTGCCACCAGGGCGCCCTTTGCTTTGGGTAGTGTTAACATGTTCATAATGTCACGTTTTCCTATCTAGGAGCATTCTTCCACTTATGTCTTAGTTTCTTGTAGTAGTGTTTTTTTAGTGTTCTTTGTACACATCTTTTATTTCTCTGGTTAGGCTTATTCCTAAGTATTATACATTTTGGTTGGCTATTGCAATCAGTTTTGTGCATTGATTATGTGCCTCTCAAAAGGCTGAGTCTTTAATTAGGTCTAACAATTTTCTTGCAAAGTCTTTGGGGTTTTCTCCATACTGTTGAACCCCGGGCCTTGACACTTAATTTGTTCTAGAAGGACTGTTGAGAACACAAGGTAGTCGAGTTCCAAATCAATTTTTTTCCTTAAGAAATAACTGAAAATGGGTTACTCTGTTCTTGACCACCAAGTTTTTACTCTAACCATGCACCCCCACCCCCTCTTTTTTCTTCTTCAGCCAGTTTGTTTTATTGATGCGCACAGCTCTGGCCTTGACGCATACTTGCGTGGTGGGTACAGACGCTCTGTCCACTGCTGCTTCCTGTCTTCAGCCTCTCCTTGTGCTTGTTGAGCCAGTGGCTCATGCCCCGCATTTTCCTGGGCTGCAGATTCAGGGACTTATACAAACTTCTGACCCTTCCAGAATCTTCTGAGGTTCTCCTCTGAGTCTGGTTGATTACACTGAGAACTCGAGCAATGGATGTGTGGATAGCTCAAATTTTGGAGAGCCTTGGACATTGTGCTGCCTGCAATTTGGCAGTGCACAGCTGCGACAACGCCACCTGCAGGTCATCGAGCTGCCTGAGCAGCATTTACTACTTCTTCCTGCGAAGGTCCCGGCCTGAAGCTTTAGAGTCCGAGGCCGAGGGAAAGAGTAAGCCTACCTTTTTGTAACAAAACATTACACTGAAATTTCAAAGTAAATAAGTTCAGAGTTAAATGATATAATTTAAATAAGAAACACAGCTTTAAGACTTTTTGTTAAACAATTATAGCATGGCCTATATCTTGAGATTGATGAGGATCTGGACCTGTGGAGAGGAATATGGAGAAAGTCATTGTTTGGAAGGGTCATCCCCTTCCATAAAATCAACTGATAGCTGCTTTTCAAGAGTTGTTTTTTCTCCCCTTCTTAGCCTTTTTTCCAGTAGGATCTAGCTGGTTTTCTCTTTTAAAAAATCTGTCTAATATGGTCTGCTATTGGCGTTTCCTTAACTGTTTTCTAAAAGTGTTTACTAAATTATCAACAATATCAATAACATGGTTAACCAGTTCCTTATCATGATGATTCTTTAAAAAAATAAAACACTTTCTTAGGACCCATTTTTTTTTTTATCTAAATACAGTACGAAAAGCCACAAAAACTAAAAAAAGTATAGCAAAACACTTGGAACACAGACGAAAAAGGTTTAAACACTGTGTACTAACAATGTCAACTAACGTCAAGTGACCAAGAACTGCTTTTCATTACAAAAACCAGATTCCGATCTTTTGTTCGAGTTCCAATGCAAAAACTTGTCAACATTTCGTGTTGAATTCTGATGATGTCACTGATGAGATCAAGAACCGGGCTTCTACTGGATAGGTTCATGTCATCCACTTCCTCTTTGCCAGTTTGGATTATTTTAATTTCTTTTTCCTGCCTTATAGCTCCATCTAAGACTTCTAGCACAAAATTGCATAGAAATGGTGATAAAGGGTATCCTTGTTTGATTTCTTTCTGCCTTCCATTTTTCTCCTTTGAGAGTAATGTTGGCCTTTGACTTTGTATACATGCCCTTAATCATTTCCTTTTTATTACTATATATTTTTAGTATTTTGTAAGAACTTAATGCTCTTTTTTGTTGGATGCCTTTTCTAAGTCACTTGATAATAACCATATGGTTCTTTTCCTTTGTTTTATTTATGTGATGAATTTCTTTGTTTCTTCATGTTAAATTATCTGTGCATATGTGGTATGACTTCCACATTATCATGATGTGTTTTATAGACACAAACATATATACATTTAAATGTAGTTGTATGCTTTTGGCTACAACTTGTTGAGAATTTTGTATCACAACCCATACATACAGTCATTTTGTCAAGCACATTTGCACAGTTGTTGCCATCATCATTTTCAAAACATTTTCTTTCTACTTCAGCCTTTGGTATCACTTCTTATCACATCCCAGCAAATCCTTGATAATTTATAAATTATTATTATTTTCTCATGTCTTTCACTGTCCGACTTTCCCCTTAACCCACTTTTCTGTTGTCCATCCCCCAGAGAGGGGGTTATATGTAGATCCTTGTAATTGGTTCCCCCTTTCTACCCTACCTTCCCAGTATCTCCACTGTTACCACAAGTCCTGAAGGGATCATCTGTCCTAGATTCCTTGTGTTTCCAGTTCCCATCTGTATCAGTGTACATCCTTTGGTCTAGTTGGATTTGTAAGGTAAAATTGAGTTCATGATAGTGGGGTGGGAGGCTGGATGGTGGCAGCGGGGTGGTGGTGGTGGTGGGTGATGGTGGAGGAGGAAGCATTCAAGAACTAGAGAAAAGTTGTATGTTTCGTTGTTGCTACGCTGCTGGCTCGTCTCCTCCCCACAACCCTTCTGTAAGGTGATGTCCAGTTGCTGAAGATGAGCTTTGGGTTTCCAATCTGTACTCCCCCCTCCTTCACAATGATATGAATTTTTTTGTTGAAGCCTGGTACCTGAACTGTCGACACCTCATGTTCACACAGGCTGGTGTGCTTCTTCCATGTGGGCTTTGTTGCTTCTCAGCTAAATAAATCCTTGTTTATCTTCAAGCCTTTAAGAACCCAGGTACTATATCTTTTGATAGTTGGGCACCACAGCTTTCTTCACCACATTTGCTTCAACAATCATGTTGGGAAGGTGAGCATTATGGAATGCCAGTTTAATAGAACAGTGTTCTTGCATTGAGATAGTACTTGAATGGAGACCCAGTGACCATCTGCTACCTTAATACTAAACCTATAAATATATGCACATAGATCTATTTTCCCATCACCATATATTAAATATATCTATATATGTACATGCCTGTATTTAGACCTCCATAAATGCCCTTTGTCTCCAAGTTCTTTTCTCTATTTCTTTTTACTTTCTTCTTGTCTCACAATCATGTTCTGCCTTCATTTAGTTTCATTAATTTCTTTCAGTTACATTGCTCTTGATCAAGTCCTACCAGACCTCTTAAATCCACTGATTTTGGATAACTTGTTGTTTTTTTGGTCCCTGGGTTTGTTAACACCACTTTCTTTCCCCGCAACCTCTACCTCTCCCATGGTCCCCCCCCCCCCCCACCAACTGTTGGTCCTGTTGTTTTCTCTTCCAGATTGTTTATCTCACCTATCTTATCTAGACAGACTCACAGAGATAATAATATGCACACAAAACAAGACAGAGCAAAACAAAACAACAAAATAAAACAACAACAAAAAAAACCAGTAACCAAAAAATGAGAAAAGCCTGTACATAGTTCAAGGTCTGTTGACCTTTAGGAGTATTTTCCGGTCAAGTCTGATGGGGTGCCATGCGGTGGTCCCAAAGTCTTATTTTTGGTATTTCCTCTGGACTTCCTTGCTCTGTTCCCCTTGCTTTTCTGTTGCACACCCCTAGTGTTTTGCTTCTACATAGTGGGGTCAGATGGGGCACAATTCCCACACTATGTGGCCAGTTGTTGTCTCCTGTAGGGCTATGGGTCAGTGAGGAATCTCAGGTCCTTTTCTTTTTTAATGATGGCTATGCCTTTAGTTTTGGTATCAGGGTTATGCATGTTTTATAAAATTAATTCTGGATTTTCCATTCTTGTCTATGCTATGCAGTAGTTTCAATAGAATTAGTGTCAGTTCTTCTCTGGATGTTTGGTAGAATTCACCAATA
The DNA here is from genome assembly GCA_004026705.1 of Nesogale talazaci. Taxonomy (NCBI): domain Eukaryota; kingdom Metazoa; phylum Chordata; class Mammalia; order Afrosoricida; family Tenrecidae; genus Nesogale; species Nesogale talazaci. The sequence continues at coordinate 73,327 of PVJH01002350.1, read as the reverse complement.
ATTCTGTCTGGGTCCAGACTTTTGTTGATGGGAGTTAACGACTCAATCGAAATTTTCTGTTGTTATCAATGTGTTCTCATTTTTTTCTAGTTCAGTGCATGTTAGTTTAAGTATGTGGTGTGTTTCTGAAATTTGTCTAGGTTTTCAAATATGTTGGATTGGTGCTTTATAGTGTTTTATTAATATCCTCTTTGTTTTGGTTGGTTCTATTATGATACCACCCATTTAATTTCTTATTCATGTTCTCTGCATCTCCTTTTCCTGTGTTAGCTTTGCTGGTGGCTTGTGGCTTTTGTTAATCCTTTCAAAGAGTCAATTTCTTGTCAATTCTTTTAAATTGGCACTTTTTTAATGATATAGGATGCTTTAAGAAGTTTGAGGAAACAAATATTTTGTGGAAAATTGGAATTAAAGATAATGTAGTTTATCTCTTTTATGATGACTTTAAATTTTTCACCTCTGTGTGTTTGAGACGATACTATGTTTCTAGGAATTTGTCCATTTCACCTAGGTTTTTAAATTTGTTAAAGTGTAATTTTTCAGACTAGTCATTTATGATCTTCATGATCTTTGTTGGATGATTGTATTGCCACCAATTTAGCTTCTTAATTTGGTTGTTAGCACTCCTAATTTTCTTTTTCTGTCACTTCATCCATTAGTTTGTCTATTTTGTTGATTCTTTCAAAGAATCAACTTGTGGTTTTCTTGATTCTTAGTGTTGTGTTTATGTTTCATCTATTTCTGTTATAATCATTATTATTGTCCTCTTTTCCTTGTAAGTTCTGGCTTATTTTTCTTTCTTTTTCTATTTGTTCAAATTATGTAACTCAAACTAGTTAATGATTTTGCTTCTTTTTTTAACGTACGCATTTATTGACATAAATTTTCTTCTGACTGCTGATTTTACTGTGCCTGAATGTTTAAATATAGTGTATTTTCTTTTTAGTCAATTCTAGCAATGCTCACTTTTTACTTTTGGTTTCTTTTATTAGCCAGTGGTTTTTGAGAGTGAATTATTTCATTTCCTCATATTTTCCTTCTCTCTCATTAATTTTGTTGTTGATTTTGTTTCATGCTGTTAGGACCAGACACGAGTCTATGTATTGATTTAAATTTTTTTAATTTATTAGGCCTTGTTTTATGTCCTAGGATGTGGTCTAATCGGGAAAATGATCCATATGCACTGGATAAAAACATGTATTGTTCTGGGAAGGGAAGGTGTGCTCTATATATGTTCAGTAGTTCCCATTGGCTTATGGATTTATTTGCATTCAAAATGTCTTCATAATAAAAGTTATTGTTGTTATTTTCATTTTGGAGAAAAGGATCCTAAAGACATCCGGGAAGCAGCAAAGAGTGAATATAATCTGTTATGTCCAGGGTGTAGGTATGCATGGCAGAAGTACTGAGTAGAAGGCAAAAATTACTGGCCTTCATTCGAGCAGGTTCTAAGTATGGAAGCTGATGAACTAGCTCTTTTGCTTCTCTCTCGATTTGCCTTAGGGAACTTGCATTTGGGCAAAACACTGGGTTTATCCAAATCAAACTTTGCAGAGAAATGCCATTTTAAGACGTAAGTTTCAAAAAGTGCTCTCCTGCGAGTGTTCCCAACCTACGTAGATGTTTCCTGGATTGCTGAGTTCTTCGCTGACTGAGAAAGAAGGGGAAAAACAGTGAGCTTTTATGTTAAGCAATCTAGTTAAAGTTCAATCAAGCATAGAGCGCATGCATCTCTGGAAGTATTCCATCTTTGGAAAAACCTAAAGTGACACCCAAACACTTGATATTTAAGCAGCCTATTAGAAATAAGTCTTTTGGGTTTGATGAGATTCAGCTCGGCGCTCACAGCTCCACTGGGCTCTCTTGTCTGTCTCCAGAGAGGGAAGCTGCTTAGCTGCTCGCAGCTGGACCATAGCTTTCTTGAGATCGACTGACCGAAGCACACTTGAGTCATGCTAACTTCCTTCGTCATTTGCTTTAAAGATGCCAGTGTAAGACTTGATCACTGTCCCAAATCAACATTATCCTAAAGTTTTTTTATGGCTCTTTTGGGAAGCAGAGAGCCGGAATAAATTTTGATTTATTCTGTTGGAAACTGGATCTGATTTGCCTTCTTTTGAATTTTTTTTTTAACAGTGCGTTGTGTGGTTGAATCATAACTCACTGGGAGGGGAGTCAATGAATTTACCCACAGTTCTAGGGAATCTAATCTGTTACTTGTGCATGTTTAGTAACCAGCTCTATTTGTTAACCCCCTAACATGTTTTCTTGGTTCATGCTCTTGAGACCTCTGATATGAAATGGCTTGCTCCTCTTTCCATTTCAGCTTCTTCAGAGTTTTTCCCATCTTAAGAGTTGGTCATCGATATTCATAAAATCTCCACCCTCACAGCAGTTGTGAAGGTTTTTTTGGGGGGGTGGGGGTGGGGTGGGCATCACTGCCCTCTGGTGGAAGTAGGGAGGCCCACCTTGCTCCTGGAGAGCTGCTGTTGGATATGAACCACCAACCCGGTGGGCTGCAGTCTCACACACAACCACTATGCCACTGGGGCTTAGCCCCAGTTGTGAAGTTTTAAGCACTTCTTTCTATAAACTGTCCCGTTAGTCCACATCCTCTCTGATTTTTGCTATCACATTCTCGGTACAGGAATGTGTCGTGTTGATTCTTGTGGATTTGTCGTTGAGAAGTTTCCAGCGCCACCCTCTTCTGACCATCACTCTTTTTTTTTTTTGGGGGGGGGGCGCATCACTGCTCTCCGGTGGTGGGAGTAGGAGGCCCAGCCCCACTGCTGGAATTGAACCTCCGTCCTAGTGGGCTGCAGTCCCGCGCTGGAATTGAACCTCCGTCCTAGTGGGCTGCAGTCCCGCGCACAACCACTATGCCACCGGGGCTCAGCCCTGACCATCACTCTTGAAAGGATTCTTTCAGGCTCTGGACTGACACCAACACAGCTCTCTAAAAGGACTGTTTTGTCAATTCATTTAAGATCTAGCCAAGATTTCACTTTCACTTGTGGTACTTCCCAACTTCATTACCAGCAGCTCTCCTGGACCAAGGTTTCCATCCCTGTGGCTTTTCTGAAGGAGCACTCTTTCCCACTCCAGTCTACCAAGTTTTCCCTACCTCTTGAGATTCAATCACTGTAGTGACACTTTCCCTGCATGAATGCCTGGACTCTCATTGTGTCCTCATAGGCCAAACTTGCTATCACTGTAATTATGCATTTGACCTTTCACACTTACAAATATCCTCTTTGTCATTTATTTTACATTTCTTTTTTTAAAATAATTTTATTGGAGGCTCTTGCAGCTTTTATAACGTTTTATAACGTACATCATCTGTATCAAGCACATTTGCACACATGTTGCCACATTCATTTCCAAACATTTTCCACTTGAGTCCTTGGTAGAAGCTCCTCTTAAAAAAAAAAGCCCCCCTTCCCCCTCCCCCCCCTTTTTTGAAAATGAATCATTTTGTTGGGTACTCATACACCTCCCCTCACAATCCATACATACATCAATTGTATGCAGATCTCATTTGCACACTTGTTTCCATCATCACTCTGAAGACATCCTCCCTCCACTTAGACCCCCAGTTCCACCTCCCCCACATTTCCCTTCCTCCCTTCCCCCCAAGAACCTTTAATAATTTACAAATTGCTATTTCATATCGTACACTCTCCATTGTGTCCCTTCACTCACTTCCCTGTTGGCCATGCCCCAGAGAGGAAATTGTATGTTGATCCCTGAAATTAGTTCCCCCTTTCTACTCCACCACCCCTCCACCCTCTCAGTATAACCACCCTCATCACTCGTCCTGTGGGAATATCTATCCTAAGTTCCCTATGTTTCCGACTTCAGTGTTCATCCCCTATTCTAGTCGGACTTGTCTGGTAGAACTGGGAGCATCATAGTGGGTGTGAGGGAGCATTTGAGAACTAGAGGAAAGATGCATATTTTGTTGTTATTACACTGTACTTTAATTGGCTCATCTCCTCCCTGCAAACCCCTCTGTAAGAGGATGTCACTTCACCTTTTGATGGACTTTGGGTCACCAATCTGTACTCCCTCCTATTTATAATGATAACATTTTAGTTCTTTGATGCCTCACACCGGATCCCTTCAATACCCCTTGGTCACGCGGACTGGTGTGCTTCTTCCATGTGGGCTTTGTTGCTTCTGAGCTGGATGACCGCTTGTTTACGCAAGCCTTTAAGACCCCAGACGCTATTTCTTTTCATAGCCAGGCACCATCAGCTTTCTTCACCTCATTTGCTTATGCACACATTTGTTGTCAGTGATCATATCAGGAAAGCGAGCACGCAATGTTATGGTTTTTAGTTTATTTTGCATTTCTGTCTTCATAATGTGGATAGTACGATCACAGCGGTGCTTCAGGATTCCAGCAGCTGGACAGTAGCTAAAATTTTGGTAGCTTACTTTTTAGTTGGCTTATGGCATCTAATTAGTCAGGTAAGTTCGTTTTTGTGGTATGAGACATCATGGTAGATATAATAAAGCTGCAAATGGTTTTGACTTGATATTTATTGAATGCCCACTGACTTCCAGGCACTGTCCTGATTCATCCTATCATTATACAATATTTATTCATGCGCCTTTGTCTTTTATGACATGATGCTGGCTCTTATTCATCTACTTCTGCCGCACACAACTCAGCACTAGTGTCTGTAAACTATAATGATGATTACAAGTCTGAGGAGTTTTATGAGCGCTAGCAAAGATCAGACCTTTTTTTTTAATGTGCAAATTCTTTTTAACTAAATTGGGTACTCTGAAGCATATTAATGCTTCCGTTTCCTAAAATGGCATGTCTCATGAAGTGCCCACTTAAGTCTAAGAAATTGCTCCACATTAAGATATTTGTTGCTTGTTCACTCCTTTAATAAAATAGATACTAGATATATATTAAGAAGAGCCAGGTATTGTTTTATGTGCTAGTGATAGCAGTGAACATAAGAAAGTCACTCTCCTCAGAGAGCTTGTGTTCAAAGTTGGTTAGACAGCTCTTGAAAACAACCCCAAATTAGAAAATATTTTCTTAAAACTATATTAATGTTTGATATGCTGGAATTCTTAAAATTTCTTTTAAAATGAACTTTTGAAATTAAATCATAATTTACTTATGGACGTCACAGGGTGGCACAAAGAGTTAAGGACGGGACTGCTACCCAAGAGGTTTGCAGACTGGGGTCCACCTACGGATGACTTGAGAGAAAGGCCTGGAGATCTACTTCCACGTAACCAGCCTTTGAAAACCCAGGGGGAGCACGATTCTATGCTGACACCCGTGAAGTTGCCATACGTCAGCTCCAACTGAGCGGCAAGTGTTTGGGGGCTTGACATACAATAATGCTCATTCTTTAAAATAAACAATTAGGTAAGTTTTGACAGACTCATGCAGTTGTAGTACTGCCTCCATAATTAATATATAAACCAGTTTCATTACCCCCCTCCCCAAAGTCACCCATGCTTTTTATTTCTCCCTCTTTTAAATCTTTTTATTGGGGCTCTTACAGTTCTTATCACAATCCATCCCTGCATTCATCCATCCATCGTGTCAACAACATTTGTAGGTATTTTGTCATCATTTTTTCTTCTTTTTTTTTTTGTGGCATCACTGCCCTAGTGGGAGTAGGAAGCCCAGCCTTGCTCCTGGAGAGCTGCTGCTGGATTTGTTTTTTTGTTTTTGTTTTTGGGGCCTCACTGCCCTCTGGTGGTGGGAGTCGGAGGCCCAGCCTTGCTGCTCGATTTGAACCTGCAACCCAGTGGACCACAGTCCCGCGCACAACCACTACACCACAGGGGCTCAGCGGAGCTACTGCTGGATTTGAACTGTCCACCCTTTGGGCCACAGTCCCACACAACCACTGCGCCACCCGGGCTCAGCTGCCCTCATTTTCAAAACATTATTTGCGTTCTACTTGAGCCCTTGGTATCAGCTCCTCATTTTTTTTTTTTAACCCTTCCTCCCTCACCCTCCCTCCCTCTTGAACCCTTGAAAATTTATAATTTTTTTTTCATGCCTTACACTGTTCACTGTCTTCCTTCACTCACTTTTCTGTGGTTGGTCTCCCTGGAGCTGGATGGGGGTGGGGTAGGGGGTTGTATGTCGATCATTGTTATTGGTTCCCCAATGAGAATTTTTTTTTTTTACATCACTGCCCTCTGGTGATCTTGGGAGCTACCCCACTGAAAATTTTAAGGTGGGAGTAGGGTAAATGGAACTTAAGAGACTGTGTTAGAAGGAAGTGGAGCTGGAAGGATAGACATTTGATTCATTTCCTTTTTTAAAATATTACTTAATGTTTTCGAAGGTGATAAATTCCACCCCCACCCCCCCCAAAGCTTTTAATGCATGTCAGGATTTTTTTTTGAGAGAGAGACAAAATTTATAGAAGAGAAAATAACTTTCTTGCTCTTAAAATAGTTCTTTGTTTCTGAAAGCCTTTTTTTTTTTTCCCTGCTATCTAACTTGCAACTGGGGGCAGGGGGATGAGAGGAAACCGTTAAGAAATTACTTGTATAGCTCCTGCCACCAAGGACAATGTGTCCTTGCCCTAATATCACCTCAAGCTTGGGCTTATTTCGATATATGTACATATCTATGTCACCCTTTATATCTGTACACACCCACACATACACACACCTTCACATATATACATTTTCCCTATTTTTCATATTAATTTTTACCAATGAACAATAGACCTCAATATATCAATTATTTGCTTTCAGTGAATATGTTAAGCGTGAGGGGATAAGCGGATGATTTCATACTGTCAAAACTATTAACATAGGCACTCATTAACATAATTTTCAGACAGAAAAATCTTGACTTTTGAATTCAATTCAAATATCAAGTACCTACCTTCTGCAGTTAATTTAGACACCACCTTTTCTTGTCTCTGTTATTCTAGGAGCGCTCTTTGTAAGAGCTGTTTTTCTTGACATTTAATTATATATTTGATCAGCAAATTGTTTCTGTGAGCTTATTATGTGCTCTGTGCTCATTTTTTAAGAAAAATGACCCTGCAGAATGTGGACATTATCTAGCAATATCATTAATAGCATATGCAAGAAAAATTTTGCTGAAGATAATCCTCAAAAAGGCTGTAGTACGAAATGGTTAGAATTCAGTCCAGATTAACCATTGAATTTAATTTGGATTTAGAAGAGCATGTACACGGGAGGATATCATTGCTGATATCAGATGGATCTTGACTGATACCCAGAATGCGAGAAAGATGTTTACTTGTAATGTGATCACTGAAGTCAAATAGGTACATAAGCAAATGTGATGAAGAAAACTTATGGCGCCCACCTATCAATGAATATGGAGTCTGGGATCTCAAAGCCTGAAGATCAATAAGTGGCTATCTATCTGAGAAGTATCCAAGCCCATACAGAAGAAGCACACCAGCCAATGTGACTGCAAAGCATCAAAAGGATCAAGTCTCAGACATCAAACAGGAAAAAACCACATCACTGTGTGCGCGCCTTCCTGAGACAGTTACTGAGGGCTGGTGGGGACATGAGCAAGAGTAGTGAAGACAGATGATGGTACCCGGTTATCAAAAGATTTAGCGTGTGAGGTCTTAAAGGCTTGAGGATGACCAACCAGTCATATAGCCCAGGACCAACAAAGCCCACCCACCATAGAAAAAGCACACCAGCCGTTGGAACCATGAGGTGTGGAAAGAGCCAGGTATGGGGCATCAAAGAACAAAAATCATAGCATTATGTGCCCACCCTCTCGACATGATCACTGAGGACAAAAGGGTGCAGAGGCAGACAGAGCGGAGGAAACTGATGGTGTCCAGCCACCAAACAATAAAGTATCTGGGATCTGAAAGTCTTGAAGGTGAACAAGTGGCCATCTGGTACAGAAGCAAAGAATAAGAATTGCATCACTATGAATGGGGGGGAGAGCAGGGTGGGGACCCAGGGCTCATTTGTGGACAATTGGACACCCCCTTATGTAAGGTGACCAGAGGTCCCACTTTTTAACAATTTGTCCCGCGTCTCGCGACGTTTTACAATTAAATAAATTTATTACAACACTATTTTTGCATTCTATGAACATTTTTGTTGCTCCATATAGACCAAATTTTGCATCAATAATCAAGAACCCCCTCCTCCCTCCAGTCAATGGTGTCCCGCTTGAAATCTGGTCACTTTACCTTACAGGGGAGTTGCAGAGAGGAGATGGTTCAGTCAAGGTGCAGCGAGGTAGTGATGAGGCATACAACTTTCCTCTAGTTCCTTCCTCCCCCCAACTATCATGGTCCCAATTCCACCTTACAAATCCAGTTGGCCTGGAGGAGGTACACTGGTAGAGATGGGAACTGGAAATACCGGGAACCCAGGACAGATGAACCCCTCGAGGCCAGTGGTGAGAGTGGAGTTGCCGGATGGATGGAGAGAAGGTGGGGTAGAGAGAGGGAGCCAACTACAAGGATCTACACTTAACCTATCTAGAGGACAGACATCGGAGGAATGGGCGAGGGGAGACATCAGGCAGTGTAAGATATGACAAATAATAATTTATAAAGTATTGAGGATTGGTGGGGGAGGGGTGAGTAAGGATGAGAAGCTGACATTAAGGGCCCGAGTGGAAAAGTGGATATTTGGAGAATGATAATGGCAGCAGGCATGTGGAGGTGCTTGGCACAGTATACGTAACTATGTATTGTGAAAAGCGATGTATGAGCCCCCAATAAAATGATTTTTAGAAAGGATGTTTACTTGTATCTTATTAGCTATGCAAAGGTTTTCAACGTTGGATCAAAAAACTATGGGTGACTAAATAAGCTTGCATAACTAAGCAAAGAATGGAAATTTCAGAACAGTTCATCATGCTCATACAGAACCTGTACATGGACAAAGAGAGAGTTTATTCAAGCAGAACGAGGGTTTAAAGTCAGGAAAACTGTGTGTCATGTTTGTATGCTTTCACCATACTCATTCAGTCTGTATGGTAAGCAAATAATCTTAAAAAGTGGATTATATGAAGAAAGTGGCATTAGGACTGAAGGCTTCACTAACTACCTGGGATTTGCAGATGGTGCAGTTTTGTTTCTTAAAAGTGAAGAGGACTTCAGGCACTTAATAGTGAAGATCAAAGCCTTCCATGCGGATTATGCCTCGATCTAAAGAAGACAAAAATCCTCACAATGGGACCACTGCAACATCATGATGAATGAATTTAGATGGAAGCCAGTCAGATTCTGTTTCGCTTGCATCCACAATTCCCATGAAAGTTGTAGACAGGAAATCAAACAAATTTGCAGTCGGCAAAACCGATTGCAAAAGACATCTTTTAAAGAGTTAAAGAGCAAAGACATCACTTTGAGGAGTAAGTTGTACCAGCTCTAAGCCAAGACATTTTCCATGGCCTCATATGCTGGGCAATTCATAAGGAAGAATGAAGAACTGATATATTTCAACAATGGTGTTGGTAAGAAATATCAAAGACCTGACGAGCTGTGGGAGGACAGGGCAGAAAAGAACAAAGTGAATGCCAGAATAAACTAAGAACCTTGTTCTTGGTCATAAGACTTGCTAAGGCAAATGGCAGTAATGATGAAATAAAACAGTTGAACAGAAAATCTCAAAGACTAATTAAAATACTCCAATGAAATGAACAGAGACCTACCGTTAGAAAATCAAAACGGAAGAATAGACTCAGCATATCTCAAACTGAAAGAACTAAAGAAAATATTCAAACCAGGAATTGCAGTATTGAAAGATCCAATTGACAAAATATTGAACAATGCATCAAAAGAAAATGGAAAGAATACACAGAGTCACTGTACCAAAAAGAACTAGTCTACATTCAGCCATTTCCGTAGGCAGCATGTCAGCAAGAACCAGTGGTGGTGAAGGAAAAAGTTCATGCTGCATTAAACGCGTTAGCCAGAAACAAGGCTCCAGAAATTGATGGAATACCAGTTGAAATGGTTCTCAACAATCAGGTGAAGCATTGAAAACACTCATTCACCTATGCCAGGAAAGTAGAAGAGATCCGTTTTGGTCCCCATTCCAAAGAAAGGTGACCCAACAGAATTGTCAAATTATAGAACAAAATCATTAAAACCACAAGTAGGGCTGAGCCCTGGCGTAGTGGTTGTGCTCAGGACTGCAGCCCACTGGTTCAAATCCAGCAGCGCTCTCCAGGAGCAAGGCTGGGCCTCCTACTCCCATCACCAGGGGGCAGTGATGCCCCCCCCCCTCAAAAAGAAAACCAAAGAATCCACATGTAAGTAAAATTTTGCCTAAGATCGTTCAACACACGGTTGCAGCAGTACATTGGCAGGAAGCTGCTAGACGCAGCGGTTCTCAACCTTCCTAGTGCTGCAAGCCTTTAATACAGTTCCTCATGTTGTGGTGACCTCCAAACCATAAAATTATTTCGTTGCTACTCACTGTCATTTTGCTACTGTTATGAATCAGGCGACCCCCGTGAAAGGGTCATTCGACCCCCAAAGGGTCACGGCCCACAGGTTGAGAACCACCAGCTGTACTAGAGGTTCAAACCGGATTCGGAAGAGGACGTGGAACAAGGTATATTCTTGCTGACATCAGAGGGATCTTGGCTGAAATCAGAGAATACCAGAAAGATGTTAACTTGTGTTGTAATGGCAATGCGAAGTCATTTGACTGTGTGGACTCTAACAAACTTTGGATAGCCTTGAGAAGAGTGGGAATTCCAGAACTCGTCGTTGTGCTGATAAAAAAGGGCAGTTGTTGCAATAGAACCAGGGGATACTGTGTAGTTTAAAGTCAGGAAAGGTGTGCGTCAGGGTGGTATCGTCTCTTATTCAGTCTGAGCATATAACCAGAGAAGCCGGATTATCTGAAGAAGAATGCAGTTTCAGGACTGAAGGAAGGCTTACTAACAGCCTGTGGTACACAGATGCCGTAACTTTGCTGGCTTAAAGTGAAGAGGACTTGAAGCAGGCCCTGATGAAAGTCAAGGACTGCAGCCCCTGTGTGGATTACAACTCACATGTAGAGAAGACCAAAATCCTCACAACTGGACCCAGAGGCAACACGATAACTGGAGAAAAGAACGCTATTGTCAAGGATTTCCTTTTGCTTGGATCTACAGTCAATGTTCATGGAAGCGGGAGTCAAGAACTCAAAAGACATATTGTGTTGGGTAAATCTGCACAAGATCTCTTTAAAATGGTGAAAGGAAGGATGTTCCTTTGAGAGCTAAAGAGTGGCCGACTGAAGCCCTCCTATTTTCAGTGGCCTCATATGCTTGTGAAAGTTGGGGAGGGAATAAGGAAGATCAAAGAAGAATCCTTGTGTGTGAATTGTGCTGGTGAAGAATATTGAAAGTACTGCGGACTGCCAAAAGTACCAACAAATCCATGTGGGAAGAAGTACAGTGAGAATGTTCCTTAGAGGCAAGGATAACAAGATCCATCTCATGGACGTGGCACATTCTGTCAGGAGATTCCAGCCCTGGGGAAAGACATCATGCTTGATAGGGTAGAGGTGCTGCAACAAAATGGCGGTCCTTCCAGGATGAATTGCCACAGTGGCTGCTGGGAAGGGTTTGAAGACTAGAACAAATAGGAAAATGGCGCAGGACTGGGCAGTGTTCCAATTTGTTGTACATAGAGTTGCTGTGGGTTGGGAACCGAGTCTGCGACATCCAACAGCAACATCTGTGTTTGAGAGAGAACAAGAGTATTGATTATAAGGGCTGAGCCCCGGTGGCGTAAGTGGTTGAGTGCGAAACTGCAGCCCGTGGGCTTGACGGTTCAAATCCAGCAGCGGCTCTCAGGAGCTGCACTGGGTAGCACCCACCACCACCAGAGGCACAAAAAAAAAAAAGTATTGATTATAGAGAATGCCTACAAATTGTTTTCTACTAATGTATCTTGGTGAGCTGAGAGTTTATGGTCCTGGATAAGCATTTTTGTTAATTTCTTAGCTTAGAGTTTTTACACCATGCTCCCCAAACCAAACTGAAACAGGACACGATCAATGTAGCCCCCATACCTGAGATTCCAGGTTCTTGGCAGTATTTCCCTCTATTTCTTACTGTTGAAGATTTCTTTCTTACTGTGCAGTGGTTAAGTGCTTGACTGCTGACTTCAAGTTCTGGGCTCGAACCCACCAGCTCCAAGGACACAGATGTAGCCATCTGCTTCCTTAAAGATTATGACCTTGGGAACACCATGGGGAAGTTTTTCTCTGTCCTGTAGGATCTGCCATGAGTCTGAATTGACTCCACAGTGGTAAGTTTGGTTTGGTTTAAAGGGGCCTACACGACTATCGAAAGATAAAGGTCTGGGGTCTTAAAAGCTTGAGGTTAACCAAGCGGCCAGCCATCTATCAAGGAAGCACGGAAGAAGCACACGAGCCTGTGTGCAGGATCAGGTATTAGAATATCCAAAACAGATCATTATGTTGATGTGAACAAGGGGGTGCGGGTGTTGGAGTGGAGACCCAAAGCCCTTCTGTAGGCATTCAGACATCGCCTCACCGAAGGATCACAAGGAAGGGATGATTGAGCCAGGTTGCAGTATAGGATTCCTCCAGTTCCTGAATGTGTGCCCTCACCCCCACCCCATCATGACCCAGTTCTACCTTGCACACCCAGCTAGACCAGAGTACTTCTGTACATTGGTACAGATAAGAGCTCTGGACACATGAGCTCTGGGACAGATACACCTTTCAGGAACAGTAGTGGGAGTAGTGATATTATGAAGGGGAGGGGGGTGGGGTGCGGGAAGAAGGTGGAACTGATGACAAGATTGAATATATAGCATCCCTCTGCCTTCGGAGGGTGAATGATATAAATGTAGGTGAAGGGAGACAATGGATGGTGTGAGACATGAAAAAACAATAATAATAATAATAATAATAATAATATGTAGTTGACCAAGGACTCATGAGGGTGGGAGGTGGAAAAAAGAGGAGCTGATGCCAAGGGCTCAAGTAGAAAGAAAATGTCTTTGAAACGATGATGACAATATATGGACAAGTGTGCTCGATACAATAGAATTATGGATTGTTATAAGGTCTGTGAGAACCTCCCAATACAATGATTAATGATAAATAAATTAATTAATTTAATGGGGGGGGGGTCTGCACAGTGCTGGAAGTTCTTGTTAATTCCTGCAGGAGGGATTTATACTTCTTGACTGCCCTTTGGCTGGAGGCTCTGACCCTTCTCCCAGCCTGAATGTGGCCCTTGGGAACATTTCTTTTGAGGATTTCCTGTTGTATTTAATTGGTTCCATGTGTAGAGGTTGATGTCTCTAGTTTTTAATCTGTTTTATGAATATAACACCTGTATTTCACCTTGACTCTTCTTTCCTCTTATCCTGGAAATTATCTAGCTCTTTTTCCTAAACTCAAGCACATTAAGCTAGCTTTGAACATGACAGAGTTTTGTAGACTAATCTTATTTTATAGTACAGAATTTCTAAATTATAATTATTTCTCTCATGGTGGCTCCTACCCCTATATTAATCATGTTCCTTACTCAGAATGGGATTCTATTTTAGGCACCTAAAGATAAATTAGTATATAGTGGAAGGGGAATTAAAGTTCTGCTAGGAATGAAATGATATGATTAACACAAACATCCACACGGGCGTGTCTGCGCCTTGTGCAGGGGAGTGCAGGGAAGAGGAACTCTCCGTACAGACTCTGCAGTAAAGCCTCTTGTACCTAACTAGCTTTCAATAAATCATGATTTTTCTAAAGTACCCCTCAACCATGGACAATCATGGAAACAGGTACCCTTCCTAGAGGCTTACTATACGCCAAGACCTGTCTTAAGCAACGAAGAGAGATTGGTTTGCTTAAACCTTCCAGCAACCCTTTCAGGCAGATACTCTCTGTAACCTGAGGCTCACAGGGGTTAGACTCTCCGACGCCCACAGAAGCTAGTACAGTAAATGGTGGGACTAGAATTTGAACCCACACAGATGGAATCCAGAGCTGGAGAGATTTATGAACCACTCTGTGGTTAATAATACAGATATTAGGGCTGAGCCCCGGTGGCGTAGTGGTTGTGCGCGGGACTGTGGCCCACTGGGATGGAGGTTCAATTCCAGCAGTGGGGCTGGGCCTCCTACTCCCACCACCGGAGAGCAGTGATGCCCCCCCCCCAAAAAAATAATACAGATATTAGTATTATCTGCAGCTCTCTCCAGACAGCTCTTTGGTTTTTCACCTAAGGTTCCTTACTTGAGGATGGAAAAAAACGTCTTTTTGATCCTTAGGAAAGGTCGTGTCCTTAACACTTTTTTTCCTGTCTAACTTGATAAAAAGGTGTGGGGTACTTGGTATCAGCTTGGTTTTGAGCCTGTGTAGAAATACCCTTGGTATGTAGACGGAAGCATTCGGGCTGATTTTTTTCCCTTTCGTCAGCTAGCTGCTGGAGCACGAAGCAAGTCGATTCTCATCCCCCCGCGAGGATCTCAATTCTCTTAAGTGAGCACGACTGTGCTTAATAGCGCACATTTTACCTCTTCAATCTTCCTCCCTCTCTTACCTTAGCCCGCGCGGTACATGGCCTGTCTGAGAACGCTTTTTCTTCGCTTCGCTTCGTGCCAGCAGCCCGCCCCCTGCCCCCTCCGCATCCCTCCCCCACTCCAGGGAACTTGCTCAGATGGTGTTGTCATTAGGGAACTTCGGAAACAGCCAGGTTTTTTTTTTTTTTTTTTTTTTGAGTCTGTAAGCAGAAAACAGACCGCTGCTCATCCCCGGCCCACACAGCCCTGTCCAGAGCAGGAGGAGTTAAAGAAGGGAGTCCGGGCTGTGAAGGGCTGTGACAGCGGTCCTAGGGGGAGCTCTAGCGAGCTGGAGCCCGGCGCCGGGTGACTCATGCTCTGTCACTCCGATCGGCATTGGCCCCTGGCTCTCGGGGCGGCCAGGTGGGGTTACAGCCAGAGCACGCGCCGAGAGCGAGCGAGCGCGAAGCCTGCACTGCAGGGGATGTGATGCTGCGCGCCCAGCCGGCCGGCCAGCCTCCGGTGCCTCAACCCGCAGCCATGGTAACCGCTCTGGCCGGCTGCAGCCCCGGGAGCCCACCCCAGTGGGCAGCCTCCTGGTGACTGATGGATGGGCGCCCACCTCCCTGACCAAGCGAGCTCAGTAGGTGGAAAGGAAGCGGAGAAGATGTAAGATGCTCCCCGCCGGGCAAGCATGCCGTATGAGGAGGTAGGGATTGTGCCGCAGCCGTGCCCCCGGCGCCCGCCCGGGGGAGGGGGGTTTTCGGTGAATCGCCGCCGCCGCCGGGAGGAACTTTAGGGGGCTGGTGTTCCACGGACGCGAATCCAGCGGCCGTGGCTTCGCGGTGCTTGCCGGAGCTGGGGAGGGGGCGCATAACGAACTACACAAAGTGGCCAGTGGGGTCTCTGGGCAGCCCCGCCGGGATAGGACTGAGCTGGTCTGCAGTGTTAGCCCAGTGTGAGTTACTGCACCCTGCAAATCAATGCTCTGTCCCGTTTCTCTCCGCACACACACACACACCCCCGCCCCTCACCTCGGCGATGCCACGCAACAGCCCAAGCCCATCCGATTTCAGTGATTAGCACTAACTATTAATTCTGTGGACCTGAAATCAAGCGGACCGGAGCCTGGGCGGCCAGTGAGTCCACTGCTCGCCGATGCTCGGGAGCAGCACTGTGGGAACGGCAGGGAGCAGCGGCTGGCTGCGGGGAGTTTGCTGCGTGCTCGCTCCCAGTCCATCAAGTGACCTGTTTGAGTTGATCCTTCAATTTCGCCCAGCAGGAAAGGCCGCCAGTCTGCGGGTTGGTGGCCATGTTGGCAGAGAAGGGGTTAAGCTCTTGTTGCTGTCGGAGCCGTGAGGAGATTGAGAGCGGGCGCTGCAGTGCCCCCGAGAACGCCTAAGGAGTAAGACGCTGCTTTTCTCTGCAACAGTGTTGGATTCCTCTCAACGTTCTCCCCCCCCCGCTTGTTTTTCTTTATCCAGCTCCTCCCCCCTTCGTTCCCACCCTCAAGTCTGATGATGACACCTCCAATTTTGATGAACCAGAGAAGAATTCGGGGATTTCATCCTCTCTGTGCCAGCTGAACCCCTCGGGTTTCTCCGGAGAAGAGCTGCCATTTGTGGGCTTTTCCTATAGCAAGGCACTGGAGATTCTTGGTAGATCTGAGTAAGTGGGGGTTTGACTTTCCCAGGGATCTGCCCTGGGGGGCAAGGCAAACCCAGCGGCAGGAGGTGTAGGGGAGGGGGGTGCTGCGCGGTGGGAGGGGGTGCGTTCAGGGAGACTGCTCCTCACCCTGCATTTGGGAAGCAGTTTGCTGTGCTGGCTTTGCCCGGGCTCGACCAGCAGGCTCCTCATTTTGCAGGGTCTCCTGGACCTGCCCCTGCCAGTGGCACCATCACTGTCAGTCGGATACTTTGGGTTAGTTTTTCCCGTCTTTGGTCTTCTTTTGACGGGAGGACAAGTAGGAGCTAGCTAGTGGTTGCAGATGCTTGACAGAAGGAGCAACGTGCAGGATGTAAGACAAGCTCTCAGCCTAGCCAGCCATGGATGTAGCGATCGCTCAGGTGGGTGGGAGGGGGTGAGGGGGCTGCTGTCTCTGCCACATCGCACGAATTCTAAAAGCCACATCTTGTTCTGTGCACGATTTCCCATTGGGTTTCACTGAGCTGCAAGTGGCTGTGGCGGGGCTCTAAGGACGGTGAGCCAGGGCTCAGCTTAGCTCCTCTTGACGTGTGCTGCAAGATCTGGGAGCCGGTGGCCGAGCTCTCGGAGCCGGCAGAGCACCCGTGGTCGGAGAAAGCCCCATGACCAGGAGCCACCAGGAGGGAGTGTGATGTGGCAGTCGTTGAGATCAGACTTCCTAAGAGGGGAAAAAACAAACAAACCCAACACCAAGACCCCAAACTAAGCCAAAAGGCTAAGAAGTACAAGTATGGTGAAACCCCCATAAGCATCTCAGCCTAGGTCTTACCACAGTCTCACAAAGATCTGCTCCAGAGCGTTAGTGCCTGGGTGCAGGGCTTGAGATGGGAGGGCCCTGGCTCCCGACCTCCAGGAATTCCCCCGAAGTGCAGCCACCTCTGTAGATGCGGTGGCTCAGTGTCTCCCGTAGGTCCCTGGACACGGTAACATTCTCTTTCCAGAGGAGCTTGTCCCCCAGAAAGGTCTTAGACTGGCTATGCCACAGTCCCAGCTGCCTTGCTTCGCTCATGTTGAGGCTCGTGGGTTATGCTGGGTGATTAGTGCTGCCCGCTTCGGAGACAAGCAGAATTTGGCTTTCTCCTTGACCACATTCATTCCCTATATGTTGTGCTTGTAGCTTAGATATTGACACTGAGAGATGAGGGGCCGGTTTCTGATTGGTGAACCTCATGGGTGCTATCCCGACAGTGATGTTCCTGAAAAGACTTCAGGCTGTTTTCTGCAATTGGGCACTCAACATGAACTCAGGATTGAGCCTGTAATTGAGCTTAGGAGAGGCTTTTATGTTGAAAGGACCCTTTTTGGCTTGGTCTTCAGGAGCTGAGTTTAAAATTGGGGTTGTGCCTTTCTTGCTTATATTCTGTGCAACCCCATAGCAGTCTGTGTGAGGACAGGAGAGGCCAAAATCGCGCTAGCTGTTGAATGTGCTGTCAGATCCAGTTGCAGTGGTCTGCCAGGGTTGGGAGGTTTGCCTTGTCTACGAAGGCCAGGACACGAGGGGAGGCTTGCTGGTAGAGTGGTAGAGGAGGCATGGTTTGTGGGCAATGTGACCTTGACACATACAGCATACTGAAGGTCACACATTGCACTGGAGGGAGATGTGTGGAAAGTTCTAGTTCTGGCTAGTCATGAGCTGGTTTCGGTCAGAAGGAAAGCTTGGTCAGGCCATGGGTCAGTTATCTGAGAACCAGGGGGAGCCCTGGGGAGTTCGGTTTCAGGACCAAAGGCAGAATGATCTGGGGGACTCTAGGCATTGCAATTAATCCAAAGCAGTGTGTGATTAATTGCTTATTTCTCAGGAAGACTGTAATTGCCTCTCTCGGCTGCTTACAGAGAGCTCAGTTACAGGAGCTCTGTGGCAGAGCCTTCTCCGTCTTAAAAGCCAGGCACTTGCTAAATATTCCTTGGTGCAATTTACTCATGATCCCTTTCCCCCAGATTGTGTGTATGTTGTTCACTCTAGGTGGGAAAAAAAAAATGCTCCCTCACTTTTGGAACTTCCAGAGATGAGGGGCTCTACAGACTTCATGGGGAAATTCCATTATCCTATAATTTTATTTTTCTATGCATTTTTTGAGGCCCTGGTGGCATAGTAGTTACACCGTGGGCGGCCAACCACAAAGTCAGCAGTTCAAAACCACCAGTCATTCCTCGGGAGAAAGATGAGGCTCCTCTTCTGGAAAGAGTTACGTGCCAGTGAAAGTTTTGCGTCTTATCTGGAAGATGGACTGGAAGGATCCCTGGCTCTGAGGAACCCCCCCTTTTTTCTGTTGCCTTATGTCTTTTACCGTGATTTGGGGGTTGACTTTGCTGCTCCACCTTGGGTAGCGGAGGGGGTGAAACCTACAGGGTCATTTTAGAATTCCCTTCACTCCCTAGATTTGGAGTCTGATGTTGGATTATGAAAAATCTCGTTGTTAGATGCCACTGAGTCGGTTCTGATTCACAGCCGCCCCATGTGCAGAATAATGAAATAGCACAGAGGCCCACACCATCTCCACAATTGTTTTAGCACGTTGTTGCAGCTGCCGTGTCAATGTACCTTGTTAAGGCTCTTCCTCTCTTATTCCAAACCTCTACTAAGCATGATGTTCTTTTCCAGGGACGAGTCCCTCTTGATCACATCTCTTAAGCACATGAGAGGAAGTCTTGCCTTCTCCTGAAGGAGCATTCTTATTGCACTTTTTTTTTTTTTTTTAAAATATTTAGGCATCACTGCCCTCAGGTGGTGGACGTTAGGAGGCCCAGCCTTTGCTCCTGGGAGCCGGAATTGAACCTCCATCCCAGTGGGCCGCAGTCCCGCGCACAACCACTACGCCACCGGGGCTCAGCCCCTCGTTGCACTTCTTTGGAGAAAGATTTGTTCATTCTTTTGGCAGTCCATAGTATATTCATTATTTGAGCACCGTTGTTCAAATAATCAACTTTTCCTCTTCGGTCTTCATTCATTGTCCAACTTTTGCACCCCAAGGAGGTAATTGAAAACACTCCGGTGCTCCTTAGTTCCCAAAGTGACATTTTTGTGTATTAGTACTTTAAAAGAGGTCTTTCATAGAAGATTTGTCCTGTGGGCTGCATCATTTGATTTCCTGACAGCTGCTTCCATAAGAGTTGATTGTGGATCCAAGGAAAGTGAAATTCTTTATAGCTTCAATCTTTTCTCATTTATCATGATGTTGCTTCTCGGTTTCATTGGGAAATTTTGATTTTCTTTTTGCCGCAGCATAATCTATCTCAGAGGTTATAGTCTTTGATCATTAGTAAGTGCTTCAAGACCCTTGTGCATTCAGCAAGCGAAAAATCCCATAAAAGAGGCAATGGCAAATTGCTTAGCAACATATGCACTTCTGTTCCCGTAACTTACAAACTGCATTTGGAGGTGTGGGGGAGGCCTTTTCTGTGGGGCCGTCTCTGTCACCTGAGTTTCCCTACCTCACAGTCCTTTTTTCAGCACCACAGGTTTTTATTTACCCACGTGGATTGCCAGTGCTGTTACTCACTCCTCACACCTAGAAGGAGATTGCAGGTGCTGCCTGTTCTGCACTGGGGTGCATGGACCGCAGATGGGTTACCGGTACCTTGAATGAAATGTTGTGAGGCAGAACTGAATAAATGGCGAATTTTCACAGGCACTCTGGCAGTGAGGAGGTTTACATGGTTGCAATCAGGCATCCATTTTCTAGGCTCCTCTTTAAGGACCCCAGACTATTTTTAAGCCAGGCATTGAGAGCGCATCCTTATTTTAGGCTGAGTAAGAATCCTGATCTTGGCATTCCAATTGTTCGGTACTAGTGGGCGTTCCCTACAGCCTAGACTAGAGGTAGGTGGAAGGACTCTTGGGAAGCACGTTTGACTGTCTTTGGGGGGCAAGAGTGAGTGAGTGAGTGGTGCCCTTTTCCCTTCTAAACCAACAACGACACAAACATGAGTCCCCTAGTCCTGAGTGCCCGGGTGTTCCCCTGGGCCTCCATTTGCCTGAATATTTTTTTCTTTTTTCTTAAATTAAAAATAATTTTATTAGGGGCTCGTACATCGTTTTTCCAATACATAAATAAATGAACTGTGCCAAGCACATTCGCACGTCCACTGCCATCATCATTCTCCATACATCCGCCTTTTCCAACCCCTCCCCTCTTTCCCTGTTCTCCCTCCACCACCAACCCTCAATACTTTATAAATTATTATTGTTCTCATTTGCCTGAATATTATGATTGTATAGTAAGTACTAAAAGAAATCAGGGAATCAAGGTTTCAAAATCAAATGGATACCTGCTTTCTTTCCTCCCCATTAAGTCCTTTCTCCTAGATCTGAGGTATGCTGCCTAATTTCAGCTTTTGCTTAAACAGACAAGACATTCCTGCCTGTGTTCTAGAAGGAACAGCCAGTGGTTTTTTTGTTAGTTGTACGTGCGCTACTCCTATGCTTTTGGAAAAGTTGGAAATCGTAGGGGAGCAATGGAATCTGAATGAGCCTGGAATGAATAGGCGGGCAGCATCCAGTTAGGCTGTTTTGGGAAGGAGGTTCTCCGGTCCTTTTCACTGGGGACTATTTCTTTAATTGCGGATGGATCTGAAAATGGAGTTAGGAGCCAGTCCTTCAAGCACCGTGGAAGAAGAAAATGGCTGTCCCCAAGGCTTCCATATCTTCAGGGTCTCCATTTGTAGGTATCTCGTCCTTGCTCTACTGAGTCTTCTTGGCATGCCAGTTCTCTTAACTTGCCAAGTGGTTTAATAAGGACATCTGCCTTATAGAGTTGTTGGGAAGATAAAATGAGATGTATGAGGGTACGTCTAAAAGTATTGCACCAGAATCATAGAAGCCTCTATTACACACAAAAAAAATACCAAAATGCGAAGCTGTTATTTCTCGACATATTCTCTAAATCTATATATATATACACTTCTGAAGGCAGTGCTTTCCTCTCTCTAACCCACCCCTGAATAATTCTGCGCTCTCTGATTTATACCACTTCAAAAGAAGAGTTTTGAAGGGAGTCAAATCATGTTCCTTAGAAATGTTCTTGGTATGAGGAACAAAAAGAAGCCTGAAAAGGAAGATCAACTCAAGGTCAGGGCAGTAGCACATATGAGGTCAGATCTCTTGATGAACTTTTCATAGGACAGCCCTTGATACCCTTGAAGAATGAGCAGGTGCACTGGTGTGGGGGAAAAGAATTCCTTAGTACAGCTCTCTGGCTTTTTCTACTAGTGCTGTTTTGAGTTTTCTGAAAGCTTCTTTACAAGAAACCCGC
Organism: Nesogale talazaci; assembly: GCA_004026705.1. Taxonomy (NCBI): domain Eukaryota; kingdom Metazoa; phylum Chordata; class Mammalia; order Afrosoricida; family Tenrecidae; genus Nesogale; species Nesogale talazaci. Next base: position 51,870 of record PVJH01002350.1, on the reverse strand, counting down.
ATGATCATCTTCTATCCATTGGTTACTCATTTGGACACCCCCCCCCCAAAAAAAACAAAAAGAATAAAAAAACCCCCAACCAACCAAACAAACCCCAAACTGGCCACCATTCCTTTCTGAGCTGACTTCTGTGCTTGAATTTAACTGTCACAGCAGATGCCCCCAGAAATTGGACGTGTTTTCGAAGGTCCCCCAAACCATGGCGGCTGCCATCGAGTCAGTGTTGACTTACAGAAACGCCCTCTGTCCCCACTGAGGCTGTAGAAAGCCCCGTCTTTCCCACCCCCCCACCTCCCCCCCCCGGGGCTGCTGCTGGTTTTCAACTGCTGACCCTGGAGCTTACAGCCCAACGTGTAACCACTGGGCCACCAGGGCTCCTTCCAGAAGAGAGGTCTAGTGCTGAAAGAACTTGTCTATAGCTATCTGCTGATCACAGAGCTCTGTGTGAACACATTTTGTTTGGAATAAAGCCCTGCATGGACAAACTGGAACTCTGGTACTCAAAAACCAACCGCCACAAGTTAATTCTGACTCACAGAGATCCAAAACAGCAATATTTTCCCCCCTCTCACTGATCCTCATACGTAGTCCTTGTCCCAGTGCCTGACACAAAGGAAAGCGTCATTAGAAATAGGTGGGTCTCCCTAGATAATAGTATTCTTTACCTGCGAATGAGAAACAGAAAGTTCCAGAGTAGATACCGTCCCATCTAGTTGAACAAGCCAAAGTACGTTTGTGTAACGCAATTCAGAAAACTTGGAGTAGAAGTCGTCACAGCAAATACTGTAAGAGAATCAGGAGAAATACAGGGGTAAGGGGCTTGGGGGTGGTTATGTAAATTTCTTAGTTATAGTCGAACACTTTGAGGGAGTGAGCCTCTGGACCCGGGGGAGCAGTAGCATAGTTTCTAGGGTGACCAAGGTTGGTTGGCATACTCACAGCAATCTCCAAAACCTCAAGACCAGAAGAACTAGATGGGGCCCAGCTACCATCATCTTCAACTCTGAAAGGGATTACAATAGAATGTCCTGGGTAGAGTGGAAGAAAAAATAGGAACCAGATCTCAAAATGCTAAAAAAAAGACCCGATTTGCTGGCTAGGTAGAGACTGATGGGACCGCCAAGATGATGGCCTTTAGTCAAGTCTGAAAAAGAGCTTACCTTCTCATTAGAATGACCCATCATTTAGCATCAAAAGAGCAGCCTTTTACCCAGAGACTACATTTGAAATGGTAGGAATGAAAACAGGAAACACAGACAAGAAGTGGGATAAACACTGGGATGCATTGTGGGGCTTGCAATGGATGAGATGAAACAAAATGTGCAAGAATTGTCGAATACAAAACTGATGATCTGCTCAGTAGAACTTCACCATAAAAAATGGAAAAAGGCCTGATGGAGTGGCAAGGATAGACTTTGGGGCCAGGGTGTGGCGCCCCGTCCTGCTCAACCAGGGGACACTCCTGGAGGTCAACGAAGAGACCTTGAACTAATTACAGGTTTTTATATTGTTATGATTTTTACATATATGTATAAAAGGGGGAGGAATAAAGCAAGACCCAGTGCAGGGCCCTACAATGAGGAATGCCAATCCATGATTCTTGCCAAATAAATCTATTTTGGTATGTCTGTCTGTTTCCCCAAATAGACTGATCTCAAGGGCAGGACTGGGACTTGTTCAGCCTGGTTTTCTGGAAGTGGAGAGCATGGCGGACCCTCCGTTTCTGTCCCACCGTTATCGGATCCAATGCTCGCTGCTGCTCGTTGGGTCCTCTGCTCTTGCTAATTCAGTTTCTTTTTTTCTCTTCGTCAAGCACATCTTGTTCTCCTGCCTGCATTATTCTGTTCTCTATTTAGACTGCGTGTGCTTGCTTTGCAGGCCTGGCAGGACCATTCTACCGCCTTCTTATTTGCCTTAAAGATACCTTTAGGAAATCTAATCCAAATGATCCTCGCCCAATCCTGAAGATTAGGCTCCAAAAGATCCGTCAAGCTGCGTTTTCTGCTGGCCTACACACGCTCATTTGCATGGCTGCCTCGGATCCCTGAAGAAGACAGTAATTGACTAAATGGTGCTATATGTTCCCAAGTTCTGTGCCAGTTTGGCTACTCCTCTTTGCTTAAGTGAATTTCTCTTGGCTCTCTCTGCTGTACTTGTCTTTCGTCTCCTGACCCTCACCTTCCCTTCTCTGGCAACCTTCCCTGAAGCAGTAGCCGACACTCCCAGCTTCCTCTATCATGCCTACAAGGCCACCGAGATTGCTGTCTCGGCAACAACTAATTGCGCGTCACCAACAGATCTAATGATTTCCATCTGACACCCTCAATTTTGACAGTCCTTCTTTAAAATGATTTGTTTCTCTTTTCACTTGGCGGGAACTTGGCTTTCCTCTTACTTCTCAGGCTCCCATTCTCACTACTGAACTGATTGATCTCCTCTTCCATGTTAGGGCCCGCCCATAGATTCCACCCTTAATCTAAAGTTCACCCTCAGAAATCACTGCCACGGAGTTGATTCCGATTCAGAGCAACCCAAATTCTCTCTAGGGTTTCTTCTTGGTGTTTGTACTGGGTTTCTTGACATTAATTCCCACCTTCCCGTGTGTGTCCCTCCTCCCAGCGTGCTCTGTGTTCGTATTGCCAGGTTGTGCTGCCAGCTTCTCAACCGTTTCTATCATCTGTCATTTTCCAAGATACTCAGTCCACTAAGTGCATTTCAGTTAAACAGCGGTCTCCTTCCCCCTCCCTCTCAGAGGCAAAGTCCTCCAAGGCCTGGATGACACTTGGTTCCGGCCCGCTTTTCTGTTGTCACCCTGGCCCTCATTGGGTCTTGTTGGAGCTCTTGCAGTCACCTTCTGACCGATTCCTTCGCTTCCGACTTCCTCTAGTCCAGTCTGTGCTCTATGGAGGGTGGAATTCTTCCACAGCTCAGACTCCTCAGATGTCCCGAGGCGACGCAGCATGCACAGGATTAATGGCCCTTCCTGAACGTGGTACTCAAGGCATGGTACGCCAAGACCCCAGTTTGGCTTTTCACTTCCACCGCCGCCTCGTCCCCTGTGCTCTGGCCAAGCCCTTCAAGGTGCACCTTCTTTCACCAGAAGTAGTGCTTTGTCTGGTGAACACTTCACCGACTAAATTAGACTCAAGGAGCCCTGGCGATGTCGTGGTCACACGTTGGGCTGTTCTCCCTGTGGGCGCCAGTGAGAAACCACCGGCTGCTCCGAGGGAGAAAGACTGGGCTTTCTGCTCCCATCAGGTCAGTCTCAGGAACCCATGGGGGTGTCTTTGAGTCAGCATAGACCTGATGGCAGTGACTAGCCGCAGATGATGCCACTTTTCCTTTGGTTCTGGTCGTACAAGGGACACACTCATCTCTTGGGCGCTTCCTGTGTGCGTACAACCGTGCTGGTACACTCGATGGGTGATCTCCTTAGAGCCTCAAAAATCACCCTCATGAGATGGCTGGCACCATGGCAGGTGGAAGGCAGCACAGCTAGGACGTAGGCAGATGCCTGGCTGCCCCTGGGAACACGGTGCTACCCTCCCCCTAAGAGCCAGGACTTGCAAGACCCGTGGCATCATCGAACACGAGAATGAATGAACCCGGGACTTCACTGTATACCAGGCACCACGCGCTGTGCTCGATGGCTGTTCTTCCTGGCTCCCAGCAGCAAACCACTTGTATTTTGTTCTGCTCACCGCCTTGTCCTATTGTCTCTGTGTCACCACTAAAATGAACAGGTAACGATTCTGCACACGGAGGGGTGTGTTTGTATATGTACATCATTTAAAAAATCTCATCTCCAACCCCCACTTTAAAATAATTGAACTTCAACATACCCAATCCAGTGGTTTCTACCAGTGACTGCACTCTTCTTTCTCCTTTTCTGAATGGCTGCTCCCCCACTAACATAAACTCACTGCCATCTATGCTTCTTAGCTAATTAATTCCAGCTGTCGTCATTTTGATCCATCTAGATAGATCAGGAAAGAGTGCATTCTTGTGGCAGATGCTCTTTACTAGTTAAGCTAAACTGTTGTTGGTCTTACGAAGATTGTAGGGATTTTTTTTAAAGGGGAGGGTTACTTCTAAAAGCCACAGCGTTAGTGCATAATTTAGAGTGATCACCTTCCTCGAAATTTAAATTTAGAGCTGAAGAAAGCCATTCTTTATTGGGGGGGGGGGGGGGGGGGCGGGATGGGGATCGGTTATTTATCTCATTGCTATTGAGTTGGTTCCAATTACAGGACAGAGCAGAACTACCCTGTAGCTTTCCGAGGCTGTAGGTCTTTACGGAAAGAGTCGGCTAGATCTCTCCCAAGGACTGGCTGGTGGGACCCCACTGCCAGCCCTTCAGTTTGAAGCGGAGCACCTAACCCCTCTCTCCTGAGGGGTCCACAAGAGAGCTTATAGAGCCATTAAAAGCCACGTTTTATCATCAAAGATGGCTTAACATCTGGTTACCAGCCCTCACTAGCTGGATGACTAAAGTTCTTAATTTCATTCGGCCTCAGTTCTCGATCTATGAAATGGAATTATGCCAGCGTAAGCCACCTGGCAGGCTTGTTCTGGGCACATGAAACCTGCAGAGCACTGAGTGGAGGCCTGCTGCCAGGTGAGTGCCCAGTTCACGTTTGTCATTGTGGAGGGGTGAGGGTAGCTCTGAGATGCTTTGGGTTTCACTTTTCCTGCCTGCTGCTGGTTTCTGCCATTGAGAGAATCAAGTTTCCCAGGAGGTGGCTGACAGATGCCCTCAGATCTTCATTCAGTTTTTCTGCTCCGAATGAAGCACTTAGCATGTTGATAAGCCTGCTCCTTCTGCAAAGCACGAGGCCGAGTCTCTTCTTCTCCATGGCATTTGGAACTCAGCAGAGGAGGAAGAGGACATGCCGTGTACTCAGTATCACACGTTACTCCCCCTTCCCCCCACCTTGTGTCTCTTGGACGTGAAGCTGTGTGTCATTGAGACATCCCACAACTCACTCTGGGCACCTCCCTCGTGCAGACCAGAAAGTCTGCTTCTGCCAGCATGGTTTGATTTCAGAATCGCATCTTATTCTGCGTTCCTTTATCCCAGGAATAAAGTGACCCTTCAACTGAGGCTGCCAAGAGCACAGCGGGACCCGCCACACATTCATGTATTCCCCAAACACACTGTCCTGGCTCTGGGATGTACCTAGGAACAAAACAGATCAGGCATCTGCCCTCAAGAAGCCTGACACTCTGTGTGTGTGTGTGTGTGTGTGTAGGATAAATTAAGTTCACAAATAAAAACATTCCAGAGGGTGGTAACTGTACAGCATAGATTCTCAAACTTATTTTACCTACTGCCACCTTTTCAGGGGGATGGGAAAAAAGTCTCAGTGCCTCCCTCCAGTCCCCAGCAAAAGAGTGCCCCCCACAACCCAGGGGCTAGTAATGCCCAGTTAGTGAAATACTCCTCAAATGAGATCAGGCTATGATAGGAAGTAGGTGGGGAAGGGTATAGAGGGGATGGGTAGCCCGGGAAGGCATTTGTGCTAGTCTGGGTTGACTAAAAAAACAAATCCAGAGACACTTGTGTGTGTCATAGAGAACTTTATATCAAAGAGTAATTGTATATTGAGAAAATAACCCCATCCAGATTAAGTCCGTAAGTTTGATATTAGCCCATATGTCCGGTACCAGTCTATAAATTCCTCTTTAGACTCGTGCAATGATGCTGAGTGCAGGAAGAACACAGGCCAGTGGGTGGAAAGTCTTGGGGATCTAGGGTCTGTGAAAGCATCTCCACGCTGACGGGGGTCTCCCTGTGGCTCCTCCAGGTCTAGGGCTCTGACTCCATCAGCGTAGTTCCATCTGGCTTCTCAACAGGAGGGTCCAGCAGAGAGACTATGTCTGGCCTTCAGTGAGTTATTTATTTCCATCGTGCCTCCAGATGAGGTCATCTGACTACGACCTGATTGACTGGCCAAACTCCACCCCTTCCTCAAGTTGACAGTAGATTATGTAACTGCCACGGCATCTTTGAGCTGAACATGGAGTCCCTACTGAAGATCACATACTGTGGGAATCTGTTAAGCTACTATGCTGTCCACACAAAAGACCCTGACTTAGGGAGCTTACATTTTGGTAGAGAGATTTTTTTATTTGAGAGCCTACTACGTGCCTGGTCCTTTGTAGGCACTGTATATATAGTTGTGAACTCAAAGAAAAATCCTGGTACTTGCAGGAGTTTCCTTTTACTGAAATGACAGTAAGGAGTCAGTTGTGGGAGGGAGCACGCTCTAGGCAGAAGGACAGAGGATCAAAGCCCCGAGGCTGGGACCAGCTTGTGGGTGTCCGAAAGAACACTGAGCTAGCCGGAATGTAGGATGCATAGAGGAAGTGACGTGCGTTGAGGTAGCAGGGTCTGAGGGATTGGGGTCCTGGTCCTGTTGCGCTGAGTGGGAAGCCACCGAAGGCTTGTGAGCAGGGTAGGGACTGGAGTTGCCCTGCCCGCTGTGTGGGTCATCGGCAAGGGTTGGACTCAGGGAGATGAGTTAGGAGGTTGTAGTCGTTCAACAAGAGGCAGAAGCCGGTGAGTGCAGTTAATCTGTGGAGCTGAGCACAGGCTTAGAAGTGAGGAGGTATTAGTGACCACATTGTGCAGCTCTACTTCTGAACATCATGATGTCTGTGAGATGATTCTTGACCAGAGCCCATGCCCTGCTTTCACTGGAGACCCCTCCTGCTTGTGTTTATACATGGGAACATGTGTGGGGGGCGGAGGGGGTGGGGGAAGGTGGCCTAAAGGCAGCGAGACTCAGAAAGCCTCCGAGAGAACACCGTGTTCAGCCTCGCCAAGTGTTCCTGATGGACACCGCTGCATTTCAAGAGAGGTTTTATAAAGTTAGTTCATAAATTTCAGCATGCACACTCTTAAAAGCCAATATATATTTGGAAGTGGAATGCTGATGAGATTTTCTTCCTTCTTCTTCTTTACCATTTTAACATCTTGCAGTTGCATGTATTTTTAGAGCCATTGGCCACAATTAAGGTAAGGCCCTTGGCGGAGCTAATTCTGACTCCCTCATTTTAGCCTCCCGAATCCGTTCTTGGCTTCCTCCGTGGCACGCGGTGGGGCCGTTATCTTCGATAGGCCCGGGGTCCTCTTCCTGTATGATGGCGTGTGAGGCTTAGGTCAGCTCAGTCTTTGCAGTCTTTCCAGCCCTTTTAGGCTGGAAGAACAGACTGTCTTCTCTTTGATACAAAGCGTTCTGCGAGAGGTTCATTAATGTTTGGGGTTTTTTTGGGGGGCATCACTGCCCTCTGGTGGTCGTGGGAGCTACCCAGCGCTGCTCCTGAGAGTTGCTGCTGGATTTGAACCACCAAGCCCGTGGGCTGCAGTCCCGCACTCAACCACTTATGCCACCTGGGCTCAGCCCAGGTTTTTGTTTTTGTTTTTTTAAACGAGTTGTGGATTATCTGGAGGGTCATCATTGGGGAAAAGGCATTTTGACACTTTCTTCTTGAACATTGAGGTTAGGGGCAAAGCACTTTTTAGGTTGCATCTAGTACGTTCTACAAAACACGTCCTACTCCGGTGGCAGGGATTCTGGGGCCCAACCTTTCCACGGAGCCACACACCACCACCTCTATTAATACTCTCCGGGCCTCTGCAATTACCAAGCAGATGCGTAGATCCGGCAGGGCTGTGGATTTCAGATTAAAATTTTCTAGAAAATAGAAGTTGGGGGCGGGGGTTGGGGGAGTGGGGAGAAGGAAGCAAAAGAAAGAAAACCCAACCTTGGCTCTGCTGGAAGAGACAGCACTGTGTGTGTGGGCGGCGACTCCCAGGGCGTCTCTCCCAGTAGGGATAGCTGGCGGCAGCTCAGAGCTGTGGCCATGAGGAGTCGGCAGGCGCTGGGGGGTGGGGTGGGGCTGGGGGGCAGGCAGCATGTGCTTTTATTAGCATCCTCGTTGTGCTGCTGCTCATCCTGCCTGGAGCAGAAACCAGCCTGGGCCTCGGAAATCTGCCCCGTTCCCATTTAATCACCCTCCTAAGCTACCAAGCGCAAGAGGGAAGGCTGCCCTTGCGGGTGGGGTGAGCTGCTTCTGGGGTGGCCTGGCATGCGGACAGATGTCCTTGGCGTCTGAGGCTGCCCTGGGCTGGGGAGTGGAGTTGCCCTCGCAGCACTGAACTCAGCACGTCCTCCCTCGACTGCTACCCCTGCTTCTCCGAGCTCACTGACGGTGGCGGCAGCATTTTTCATGGGCTTGTCCAAGGCCATCCAGCCAAGAAGTAACAGAACTGGGATTTGAACCTAGTACCGCCCGACTGCAGAGCCTCACACACTTTGAGGCCCCCGATCTGCTGGCTTGCACCCACATATGCAGGGCCACCGTGGGGTAGAGGATGTAGAAGGCAGCTGCTCCTTCACTTCAGGTCACTGGGCTAAGGATACCCACCCCAGGATGGGTGGGAAGGTTCACTGGGGTAAGGTGCCCGAGAAGCCCAGCACAGAGGGGGGTATGTGGTAATATTGCCCTACTGATTATCGACAAAGTGATCGTCCTGGTGGTCGCCCACCTTGCCCCTTCTGGGAAGACAGGATTTGTGGCTTCTCTGCATCATTGCTATGGCAAGGTTTTTAAACCTTGGCCCGATCGGCATTTTGGAATGGATCACTCTGTATTATAAGGGGCTGACCCTTGAATTGTGGCCTCTTGCGCAGCATTTCCAGCATCCGTCGGTTAGATGCCAAGACCACCACCCCCTCCTCAAATCATGAAGATCCTAGGAGTCTTCAGATATTGTTATCTGTCGCCACCCATCATCTAGGGAAGTGGTTCTCAACTTGTGAGTCGCAACCCCTTACGGGGTCAAAGGACCCTCTCACAGGGGTTGCCGGATTTGTAACAGTAGCAAAATTAGGGTTATGAAGTAGCAACGAAAATGATTTTGTAACCCCATCCTGTCACAAAGTCCATGGAGTTGAGGAATTTGTTCTCTTTACAGTCAGTCGCTGTGCTGCCAGCACCTTCAGCTTTAGAGTTTAACTCAGGCAAGGACTTTTTTTTTCCCTCTTCAAACAAACTTTGCTTGAAGTATGTGTGGATCGTATCAGTTTTTAAAATAAAAACTCTGATGAAGTGGCACCTTGCGAGATGACTTTAGGCTGTGGGATGACTGTACGGCTCAAAAAGGGTGAGGTCGTTTGGTACTCGCCTGGGAACACTGAGACCAGCCTGGGGTTGGATCTCTCAGGAACATCGCAGACGTCAGTACTAAGTTGTTGGTGGTTTTTGACAGTCAGAAAGAAGGAAGACTGATGAACACCCCATTTGAGAATATCTGCCAGAGAGGAAATCTACTCACTCACGAAGTATACATTGAGGAGCTACCACTGGCACTAGGAATTGAACCAGAATTCGTGTCTAGTTGCAAAATAGGTAGACATGAATATTTTAGGTTGTGCCACACTTACCTTTGATGTGTTTCTTTCATCGAAACACTTAGAAATGGTATCGATTGACTGACCTATTCAAATTGGAGTGAATATTCCCTAATCCATGCCTGACACCTATCACTTGTCTTGGAACTCATAGCCCACCATTATTGGGCTCCCAAAATGGGGTTCCTACTTAAGAATCTTCAGCAGGCCCTGGTACCAGATGGCCTAACTGGGATCCTCAGACTTTTTAAACAGGGGGCCAGTTCAACATCCTTCAGACTTTTGGAGGGCCAGACTAAAGTGAAAAAACAAACAAACATATGGGCAAATTCACTGCGGGCCCAGGATGAGTTGGCTGCTAAGCGGGACAGGCACATTTAAGGTGGCAAAAAACACCTGGCGGCCGCATAAATGTCTTCGGCGGGCCGCATATGGCCCACGGGCTGTAGTTTGAGGACCCCTGGTCTAGGGACTGTTGAGGGCAAAGTGCTGTAGTTTTTTGAATGCATGCACCCTGAGGCTGAGGGGGGTGTTCCTCGAATTAATCTCCTGGTCCTGAGTCTCATCTTCGGTTTAGACTCTTCCAGGAGCACAATGGAAATGGGGCTACCTTGACTTGCACCCCACCCATCCCTCTCTGATTTAATTGGTCCGGACGGACCTGGGCACCAATATTTTTCCTGTTAATTTTATTGTGCTAAAGTACAGCAAAATGTTTGCCATCATAGCCATTTAAGTGCGTAATTCTGTGGGGCTAATTATTTTCACCATGTTGTGCTCCCATCACCGCTTCCCGTTAGCAAAAGTTGCATTTGCATCACTCCCCTTTAGCCCTTGCTCCCATTCCCGCCCCCCCCTTTAGCCCTTGCTCCCATTCCCGCCCCTGCCAGCAGCTGGTCACCCATGCTAAGCTCTCGCTTCTCTGTGTTTGCCTACCTTCAGTGTTTGGTATTAGGAGGGCCCTTGCGGCCTGGTTTATTTCACGCAGCATAATGCTTTCCAGGGCCATTGGTATTGCAGCAGGTATCCGAACGTCCCTTCTCTGTGTCACCGAACAAGTGATGGGTTTCTCTTTGGGCTGCCAACTGCAAGGTCAACAGTTTAGAGTCCACCGACTACTCCGTGGGGAGAAAGACGAGGCTCTCTGCTCCCTTGAAGATCGACCGCTGCGGAAATCCTATGGACTGTTCTAATTTGGCCTGAAGGATCGGTAGAAGTCAGAATTTGCCTACTGCTGGACAGAAATCTAGGGTGGTGGCACCTCTCCACGTTCCTGCTTTCCTGTTTCCCGGGTGCGTGCCCAGGATGTGGTAGTCAGGCACATGATCCCCCCCCCCCACGACGTACCACCCAAAGGCTTTGCCCTGTGGCCGCACCATCTTGAATTCCTAGCAGTAGTCATGGGAAGCTCCCAGTTTCTCTGCATCCTCCCCATCGCTGGTGGGTTCCCCCTTTTCTCTCAGCCTTCTTCGTGCCTGGGGGAGGGGAAGGCATCAGTGCGTGTCAGAAGCTCTCAGTGGTGACCGGCTGAAGTCACGGGAAGCCCTCCTCCAGCCCGTCACCGGGTGGCCGTGTTGCCGTACGCCAGGCTTAGCGACAGTATTCTTATCATCGCTGTTTTTAGCTGTGGTTTTTATTTATTCTTAAAATTAAACTCTTTTTTTAGCACCTTTCTTCTGAAGAGCTCTTAATTGCCGCACTTAGAACTCCCAAACAATGAACATTTGTCACGCATCAAAATAGCAGCGCAGGGAGCTGGCCCTCAGTGACGGAAGGGCTGTTGCAGCTTCTCCCGGGAGTGCCACAGGTGAGACCGCACAGCGCCTCCGTTCTGGGACCCCGGATTGAGTGCCCTAGAACTTACTGTTATTACGATGAGTGGATAAGCAAGCGGGCTTGTACTCTGCGCAGCATACTCTGCACATCACACACCGGCTGGGCCGGCCCTGCACGTGCCATTTTGTTTGAGGGGGAGTTGCTCCCCCTCCCACCCCGCTGTGGCGCCCCGAAGTCATCGTTCTTGGAGATGCTCGCCTGCTTGTGTGCCTGGGTACTCCCACCCTGACCTGCCTCGTCATCCCTCTCAGCCAATGCAGGGAGCGCTGCTTCCTGGAGGCCCAGCACCTGCTCCGTGACACCTGCTTCCTTCTTGGTCCTGTTGGGACTTGTTCTCTAGCCCGGCCACCAGGGTGCAGTCAAACCAAAGGGAAATAGCCAGGGCCACTGAAGTCCATGCCTGGTAATACATTGCATCTTGTATTGGAAGGGGGCGGGGGGGAGGAAGGGTGTGAGAGAGAGTGGGGTGGGACGGGGGGTTGGAGGAGTGGAGTGAGAGCACGTGTCTGGGCAAGAGTTGGGTGAGGGCAAGCTCGTGAGGTGTAGAACTTGGTGAGATTCTTTCATCCTCAGTGAGATTCTTTCAAAAGGTTTATTTCTGGATTTCAATGACTTATGCGATTCCCCTTGCCCGTGTCTGTGAATAATCAGCATTTGGTTTTTGTGTGAATAATAACACAGAGCAGATTCAGCCCCCTGCATTGTACCATTTTAAGCAGTGATTGTAGGCCTGAAGGCATATGCTCGTTACAAAGTCGCCTGGGTAGTGAAGACAGAAATGGCAATGAAGAGTAATGGTTGGCATTTATCGAACCTTCTCAGTGTATGAGGCTTTGGTGTTGGCAGCATTACCTCATTCAATTCTCACGAGTAGCTCAGACATGAGGCCCATTCTACAGATCATGAAGTAGGCTCGGAAACAGGGAGTCACGTGGCTAGTGAGCCGTGGGTTCCGGCTTGGCAGGACGAGGGCGTGCCTTATCGCGCTCTCCTGTGTGCACCGTGTAGGGAGCTAGCACTACTGCATCACTGTTTGTCATGGGCCTGGGAGACATCAGGAGAGAGATAGTCCGGACGGGGAATTGGTCTCTCTCAAGCATAGAAGTCACCGGGGCAAACAGGCAGCGGCACCTTCACCTGCTGAGAAGACCCAGGCAGCCCTCAGTGGCCACCTGCCCCTGTCTCTTGCTACCGTGGCAACAGAGATGGATCAAAGGGAGTGGGGGTGTCCATCACATATCCCTCTGGGCCCAGGAGCCGGTTCCTCTCACCTGCCATTGTTCTTCATGGGCGTGTCAGACACTGAGGGAGCAGCCCGGGTGAGCACCTTCATTCTCCGCCCGGAGTGGCTGCTCCTGGGGGCAGGGGACTCGGTGATGGAGCAGTGACACGCTGTCCACTGGGTGAGGGAAAGACTGGGGGATCTGCTCCGGTAGAGATCACAGCCCCCGAAACCCACAGTGCCATTCTGCTCTGCGGCACCCCCGGGGTCTCTGGAAGGCAGAATGGAGTAGAGGACACCAAAGCCGCCGAGAGGCTGTGCACAGCCTTGTGTGCCCACGGGAAGGTCACGGCGTCCTCTCTCTGGAGAGCGTCATTCTGGTGCGCCCTCAAGAGCACGTCACATTGTTCGGTATGGGGGAGGGGGGGCATTTTCAACAGCGTGACGTGGAGCGCATTAAAACAGGCTCTGCCCCAGCTCTCCGTTGGGACCAATGGAAACGGCTCGTCCGGGGCAGGTCACTTCCCCTCTTTGTCAACATCTCCTCCCGTGTAGAAGGAAAGGAAGCAGTTGTCTCGGTTTGGACCCACCGTAGAAGGAAGCCGTCGCAGGGTGGTTCCGTGTAGACTAGCCTTGGGGACCCTAGGGGGAAGTTCCCCGCCAACCCTTAGAGGCACCCCAAGTTGGGAAGGACTCTTGAGCCATGGGCCTGTGTATGCGTGTGCACATGACCATACGAAGGGGCTTGTGACAGTTGTGAAAGAGCACAGGATTTGATCACAAACTTTTTGAAGCCCATCGACACATATGTGTACATCTATACCCCCACACACTGCTGTTGAAGCATGGAAACCTCCCGTTACCCAAAGTGTAAACCATGGGAGCTTTTTGTTTCTGGAAATATCTTCCCTCTGCCTGGGTCCGTGGTAGTGGTGGTTCCAGCTCTGAACCTCTTCCCCGCAGCATTTCTTATGGAGTGAAACATAGCGAGGCTACCTGCCTTTGCCCGGTGACCAGTAGACACCAGCGCGCTCTGTCTACCCCAGGGCCTTGGCTTCGGTGGCCCCGGTTTCTTGGAGAATCCTGCTTCACAGGAAGAGATTGAGCTCTCTCCTTCAAACCTGTTGCCTGCTGGAGGTCGGGTTGGCTGACCCCCTAACTCCCAAAGGTCTCCCTTCAGGCGTCACCCCCTCAGAGAAGCCATCCTCAGCCTCACTCCCCACCCCCACCCCCATTTCCCACACCGTGTCATGACACGTTCGTTACTCGTGTTTGTCCTTCTTGGGAATGATCGTTGTTTGTGAATATTCCGTGTGTTTGTCTCTTTCCCCGAGACTCCTGTCAGTCTTCTTTCTGTAGAATGTCAGTCTCAGGAGGGCTGGGGCTGCCTGGGTCACTGAGTTCTGGAAAGTCTTGGAGGCATGGGGACAGAGGAAGTGAAGTGAAGGAAGCATATCAGCCTCAGAAAGACGAGGCTGCCTCCCGGTCAGAGTTGCCGTCTCGGAAAGCCTGGGTGGGAAACCCTGGGTGGGTGCACTGTGCGTCAGAGTGGGCCTGAGAGTAGGGGTGCTAGAAGAATCTGAGGCTTAGAGGTGCTGACCCGTTACCCAAGGCCAGTAGCAGCTGACTCTGCACCCAGGTCCACCTGACTGCGGACCCTGGTTTCTCTTTTCCCCCTTATCTCAGGCCTTAGGGTGAGGAGCCACTGACGCCACTGTGTTGGCTCTTTCTGAAAGATACGTCCCAGTCCCACTGCTGGCCACCTTGACCTTGGCTTTCCTCCCTCTAGGTCTGTTGTGTCGGGTCTGGACTCCCCTGCCAAGACTAGCTCCATGGAAAAGAAACTTCTCATCAAAAGCAAAGAGCTGCAAGATTCTCAGGACAAGTGTCACAAGGTATTTATCTCTGCAGCCGGCCTCCCTCCTTGCTCCAGGATCCTCCCGTCAATCTATGCCACGGGACCTGTCTGGGGCCACTGCTGGCGCTGAGCCACCTGACCTGGAGAGAGCGAAGTGCTCCCTCCCTCGCTGAAGTCACTCCTCCACAGCTCAGAGGGAGATGAATTTGGGCCTTGGCGTTGCCGTAAATCCTTTAAATCTTAACTGAAGGAGGCCCTGGATTTAAAACGGCCCCGTCTCTCAGCATGACCCGCCTAGACGTCCGCTTCTTCCGGCAGGCGGCGTGGGGCCTCACCTGTGGCCGAGCTGCACCCCATCTACTCTGAGCGATGCGAAGTCTCTCTTCCTAGTCTTTTAAAACCTCCTGCTTATGTAACCGCGGCGGCCACTGTGCTGGTTACGCTCCACGTCTCTTAACGCGCACGGTTCCTGCCCGGGGGCTGCTCTCTGGAAGCTAACCAAAGCCACTCCTTGCTTGGGACTCCTAAGAGGGCAGACGGGTAGCTGTGCCCTGGGCCTGTCCTGGATTTGTCCTCTAGCTCTTTGCAAGGAGATGGGGGTGGATCAAGATGGCTCTGGGATAAAATTAAAGTGACGTCTGCAGAATCCAAACAAAAACCAAACGGGCGCAAAATGATGATTGTGGCTTCCTGGCTCACTGGGTTAGAGAAGTGACCGAGTGTGCATCCGAGCCTTGAATGAGCGGAGTGACTTAGCCCTGGTGACTGATCCCAGCGAAGAACTGTTGTGCACTCCCGGGAGAAGACAAAATGGTACCTCCATCCCAACCTCTGCCGCATGCGTGACAGCCCAGACCACAGGATGGTCTCCGGGGCTGCTTGAGATTTGATTGCTCCAAAGGAGCCTCCACGGGCCCTGCTAACCTGTCCATGTGTTTATTGCAGATGGAGCAGGAAATGACCCGGTTACATCGGAGAGTGTCTGAGGTGGAGGCTGTGCTTAGTCAGAAGGAGGTGGAGCTGAAGGCCTCTGAGACTCAGAGATCCCTCCTGGAGCAGGACCTTGCTACCTACATCACAGAATGCAGTGTGAGCCTTTCCCCCAGCCCCCTGCCCTGCGAGGCAGCACTTCCTGTTGTGTGTGTCTCATCCTGTTTCATGATGCCTGGTGAGGCACATCACAGCCAACGGTGCAAAGGAGAGAGAAAGAGGGAGAGGAGGTGGCTCACAGCAAGCGCTCTGGTTTACAGAGTTGTGTGACCGAGGTGTGAGGTCCTGAGATAGGAAGAAGTCCAGGTAGCCCACCAGCACTCAAGCTCCTGCAGGTGTGAGCAGGGCATCCCTGCTCAGAGAATCGGCAAGGGTCCTAACATCTTACATCCCCACCTCTCTGGGCTGCATTCTGTCCGACATCATCGGCCTGGGGAATCCATCTCCCAAGTGGGTACAAGAAACCGTGTCGTGCATCTGCCTGACATCAGTGTTCCCTTGCCTAGAACCAGCTTAGTGACAAGAAAACCCAGCCTTGGGCACACCGGCCCTCTGCCATGATTTACCATGTGACTTCTCATTTTTCCTTTCACCAGATTAGGCTGTCTTCTCCATCGTCTCATTCGCTTTTTTTCATCCAGGTGTTTTTGTTTTGTTTTTAATGTGCCCAATGAAAACAGCCTTAAGAAGTTGAATCACACATTTTGAGAAGTTTCTTTTTCTTTTTTTTTTTTTTTCCACAAGGGAGAGGAAGCTGCTAGAGCGTGGCTGCTTTGGAAGAGCGGTTTCCATTCCAGACTTGGCTGCCCGTTGTCAGTGGCGGCTGTAGTTACTCGGCTCTGTGTCGCATCTGGGTGTTTCAGTGCCTTGAAGCTGGGAGGGAAACTGGTGGTCACAAAGCACAAGGCAGGAGGTGGAAGTAGACTTGCTAGGGTGAGAGAATACAGTAGCTTCTGCTCTGGAAGGAAGAGGGGGGTGTGCTTGAGAGCTTCTCCCCCCCCCCCCCCCACACACACACACAGGTGACCATGTTGAAGAAGACACGCTATAGCCGTCCCAACACTCCATGGTTCTGAGTTAGGGATCTTGTTAGCCTTTGGTGCTGAACATGCCAGTAAGTATCTCCTAGAAAGCAGGCTGGTGGAATTTCAGGCTAGATCCATTGGGTCATGACGCTGAGATGAAGTGTTTTGTTGTGTTTTGTTTTTGCACTGGGGGGGTTTTACAGGACAAACGCTGGAACCCGCAAACCACCTGGAAGTCGCCGGCTTCAGCTCCGTCACTGGAACCCGGCCTGGGTCTGCTGTGCAGCTCCCCTAATTAATCTCTTCACACCGAGCAGGATCTGCAGGGCCTCCCTATTAAAATTCTTGCTTTCCGCAGAGCTTAAAGCGAAGTTTGGAGCAAGCTCGGATGGAGGTGTCCCAGGAGGATGACAAAGCGCTGCAGCTTCTCCACGACATCAGAGAACAGAGCCGGAAGCTCCAGGAAATCAAAGAACAGGTAGGGCCGCCGCCTGGGAGCAGGGCAGTGCCTCAGCGCCTCGCAGCCCTCTGGTTTCAGGAGGCGGCTCTGGGAGAGGGAGTGTATGTAGGTCATTGGGGAACTCGAGGTTTCCTAAGACTTACATAAACCACAGATTGCTTGTTCCAACTCTTCTTGAAGATTGCATCCCAAAGCGTCTATTTGCTTATTTATTAAGTGTCCGTATGGAATAAGGTTGGGACAATAGTAGCCCAAAGAGCAAATTCGCCTCTAGGTGGTGCGCCCGGTTCATACTTAGGGAGGCTGAGCCAAAGGTGGGAGGTTTGAGTCCATACTAAGGCACCCCGGGGGGGCAAGGGCTGGTGAGCGACTTTTAAGA
Source organism: Nesogale talazaci (assembly GCA_004026705.1). NCBI lineage: Eukaryota > Metazoa > Chordata > Mammalia > Afrosoricida > Tenrecidae > Nesogale > Nesogale talazaci. The sequence goes on along the minus strand of PVJH01002350.1, from coordinate 34,681 downwards.
AACTGGTCTTTGAAAACCCTGCGGTTGACCGTTCTGTTCTGACGCACGAGGCCGCGGGGAGTCGGCTGGTTTCCCAGCCAGCTTTCTATAGCCCAGGGATGGTCTGGACATTTTCCAGAGGTGAGGGATGCTGCCGGAGACTCACAAGCAGGCAAATACCTCATGAACGTGAAAGCAATGTGAAATTCGCATTTGGGGGCCTATAAGTAAAGTTTGGTTGTGACCCGGGCTTGTTTGCTCAGGTCCTGGCTGTCTGTGTCGGCCGCAGAGGTGAGTCCTGCGGCTCAAATGAAGCCATCTGCAGCTAACCCCGTTCCAGGGAACGTTGCCAACCCCAACTCCAGAGAAGCATAATAAAAAATAACATTCAATATTTTAAAATCTTTTCTGTCTCTTTAAAGTTTCGAGTGGGGTGGGGTTGAGCCTCATTTTACATAGGTAAGAAACGTACTGGGAGGTGAGTTTGAGCAGTTATGGGGGAGTCCTTTGTCTCTCCCCAAAAGAGAACCAAGACCTTTAACAAAGCCCACTCTTGTTATTTTTTTCTTTCTGGCAGTTTTGTTTTTCTCCCCCTAAATGGCTCATTTTTATGTTGCCTCATTCTTTCCTTTTTGGCATGGATTTTTCTGTCTTTTGAAGAAACTGTAAATAGAAACTTTAATGAAGAGATGGCAATGAGTAATTGGAGAGTTGAGTTATCAGCTGCCAGGCGGTTCTCACTCACTTCAGAAAATCTCACGGAGACAGTGACGATGTGAACATCCCCTCTCTGCGTAGCACAGACTTAGCCATCTGGGTCACGCTAACGTAACAGACGTCTGCACCTTTTTTTAATCCACTGATTACTTTTGAAAGAGGGACTTCCTGGCATTGGGGTTTTGGTCAGCAGACCCCCTTGATGTTCTAAAACCAGGGGGCTGAGGGTGGGAGTGGGGGTGGTGTCTTCTCGCTCAGTCCAGGTGGCTCACGGGACTGGGCACAGGTATGGTTGTCGGGGCTCTGAGGACCCACACAGTGGGAGGAAGAAGCTTAGACAGTCGACTCATACCTTTTTCATTAGCAGTTTTTCATCCTAAAAGTTTCCTTTGGGAGGATTTCTTCCCCCTCCCTCTCTCTCTCTCCCCGGAGTTCAATTGTGTTTTGAAATTTACTTTTGGTGACATCCTGGGGCAATGAAAGCTGCATCTGGCCACCAGAGGGAGCAGCTGGTGTCCAAGAATTCCATAGAAGCCGGACCCGCAGGACATTTTGAAAAGTTCTATGCTGGTGGTGGAGTTCAAAGACAGGTCTTTTATGATTCAGTTCCCAGTTGGAAAGCACGGGGAGTTTTAGATTTAATGATAGCGAAAAGTTCCATGGATGAACGGAGACACTTCCTGGCCTTAGATAGGATTTCGCATCACAAGGAGCATTTATTAAAATGACTTTTGGAAAGTTTTGTGAGAGCAGGACGTTTGCAAGTCAAAACAAAGCATGTCCCATTACGAGCAAACTTCCAGTATCTGGTACGCGGCGCATTGATGATCCCTGCTCTTTCTCGCCCATGCGAAATTTCTAGACAGCTAACAGCTCATTACTATATATGTATGTTATTATTTTGCTTCTGCATAGTTTATACCCTACCCTCACCTTCCTTGCCCCTCTGGTGCAGTATTTGGCTGTGGTTTAAAATAAAATAAAAACCCCTCAAGTCTCCTATGATTGGGAGATTTCTGAGCCACTACTAGCAGTTGCCTCTCTCAACCTCCCCAGGAAGGGAAGCAGACACACACACACACACACACACACACACACACACACACACACACACAGTTTTTTGATGTTCGGAATGTCCAATTGAATAGGCTATGCCTGGTCCTTCCTTCTTGTAGAATTTGGCCGCTCCATTTAGAAGACTTTCAGTGACCTCAAAATGTGTCCATGACCCCCTACTCTGGCCTCACGAGTGATTTCCCATGATTCATTTTTGTGCGGAGACACTACAGCTCAGCTCCCCGATTATCTTCTCTGATTTCTCCTCAAGCAGGGATTTGGTTAGCGGCTGGATTTACAGGATTTCCTTGAAGTATCCAGCATAATCACTGAGGCTCAACAAATGAGTTAGAATTCCTTTTGATTCTCGTCACAGGCATGGGATCTCAGGAGCTGGAAGAGTTGACAGAGGCGTTGCCCGGCCCTTGCCTTCTCCCCCGGGGTACTGAGGAAGAAGGGACGTTGCCAGGACGGGGAGCAGATGCCATGCCCCTCCTCTTGACAAAACACCAGATTTATGTGCCTTCCTTGATTCAGGTGTTTCTCACTTCTGTTATGCTCGAAGAAGTTTGGAAAAAGTTTGGATCACCATAGAGGGTGCAAGGGAATGTTTTCCTTGGATTTCTCTGCACCCTGCCCCAGAAGTTATTCTGACATAAAGGGAGCTTGAGGATGAAAACAATGCCCGAGATGTCTGTCGTTCAGCTTGGCATTCTCAGTCCGTCCATGGGCAGGGGTGACTTGTCCATTGAATTCAGCAGACAGAGAGTACTAGGCGCCCGTGAAGCTTTTAGAAGAAAAATTAAACTTTTTTTGTTTGTTTGTTTTGTTTCGGGGGCATCACTGCCCTGGTGGGAGTAGGAAGCCCAGCCTTGCTCCTGGAGAGCTGCTGCTGAAGTTGAACCGCCAACCCTGTGGGCCACAGTCCCACACACAACCACTGCGCCACCAGAGCTCAGCCCCAAAATTAAGCTCTTAAGGTTAAAACATTTTTATCAAGGAAGTTAGAAAGTGCGATTTTAACACCTCCTTTATGGAGGAAGGGGACTACAGTACTTAGGACCACCAGTCCTAGTCATTGTTATGTCGTGCCCCCAAATTGATTCTGACTCCCAGGGTCCCCATATGACAGAGCAGGCTTGCCTCGTAGGGTCTCTTGGGGTACTGTCCTTCCAGGAGCAGATAAGCAGGTCTTCACGCACACAGAGTGGCTAATGAGTTTCAGCCACCCATCTTTCTGTGGACAGCTGAAAGAGGGCACCACCAGGGCTCCTTGGTCCTGGCCGAGGGATCTAAAGAAACCCTCGAGTGAGAATGCACGGGTGAGCATCACCGGTGCTCAGGTTCCACTTTCTGCAGACCGATCATCGAGCTGAGGTTATGGGGACATTTGGTTATGGAGTTCAATGTCCCATGCCTGATTAGGAACCACCTAGAAACTCATCGCGACCCTCTCCTCCCCCTCCCACCCCCCTCCCTTCAGAGATAGTGTGCTTTCAGGTTGGCGCGAGTGAAACCAGGCGGGACTTGGCCAGAAACAAGCATCGATCATAAGAGGAGCCAGCTCCCGGCAGTGTGCCTGGGGAACCTGTGTTCTTGGGGTGAAAGTGTGACTTTATGGCCGATAGGCTTAAAATTTGTAGATTGCATTTTGTAGGTTTGAAAACACAAGGAAACACCGTGTTCGTTCAGGTGACAGCATGCAAGGGCTCTGGCGGGAGGAAGGCGCTTTGAGATGATCACTTGTGGCTGCCAGAGACCATCTTGATTCTGTTGCCGATCCTCTTGGTTGCATCCCCTCCAGCGCACCTTGAGAGGGGGGCGAGCGCTCATCCAGAGTCCTGGTCCTCAGTGCTGCCGTGTTCTAAACCTGTACCCATTTCTTCTGAAAAAATGGTGTTGTTTTGGAAAAACAGACAGAAACCTTCCTTCATGTGTCTGTTTTGCTCTAGGGAGCCAGGGACTATTTCCCCGGTTGTTTTTTTATCCCCCACCTCCCCCTCACCACACACACACACTATTCTGACTCCAGCTAGTGTTGTCCTCCTCGCCAGATTTCAGGGTGACTTGAATTTCAGGCACAGTGCTCAATTCATCGTCCGGTTTTGCATCTTGGAAAATTAATGGTGAGAAACTGACATAATGGGTTTCACCTTCCCAGCTTCTCCCCATGGAGATTTCCAATTACCCCCTCGTGCCACTGTCTGAAAGGTTAATTTTAAAACGAGTGCCACATCTAATTGTGTTAGAAGCACATGACTTCTAAAGGACAAATCTATATAAGTGATTACCCTTGGAAGAAAACTACACGTAAGCAGTTCCTCCTTCTTGTGTAAAGGACCGTTCCTTCCTTCCCGCTCTCCAGTGTGACGAATCACGCCTTCAGGCCTGTGCATGTTTCCGGTCCTGTTTGCTCCAAGGATCTCATTACAGGCACAATGGCTCCAAATGGCTTAACTGATAATTCATGTCCAGCCATAAGTCAGTGTCGAGATCTAAGGCTCCTCCCTCCCTCCTCTCTGCCTGCACGTCCCACCCTCCTCCCTGCTCTCACCTTGCTCCGCGCCCCCGTCACCTTCTCGCTGGCCCTCCATCTCTCTTCAGAGTGTGAGCCGCAGAGCGCTTGCCCTTCCTCCCTCGTGGCTGCCCGCTCCTCCTCTCAGGAGTTCTGAACGTTCACCTTCATCCCATTGCCTGCTCCCTAGGAGTACCAGGCTCAAGTGGAAGAAATGAGGCTGATGATGAACCAGCTGGAGGAAGATCTTGTCTCGGCGAGACGACGGAGCGACCTCTATGAGTCCGAGCTGAGAGAGTCCCGGCTGGCCGCCGAAGAGTTCAAGCGGAAGGTGACAGAAAGTCAGCACAAACTGCTGAAGGTAGCCAGCCACCCTCCTGGCGGGAGAGCTCAGTCCCCCTGCTCCTCCTGTCATTTGGGTCGGGTCACGGGGGAATCTTGGCAGGAGTGATGGGGATGCCATCTCAGCGGTGATTCGTGTGGGGAGTAAACGGACCGCCTTGGGAAGCTCCCAGCCTTCCCTTACAGAAGAGACTTTCTTATCGCGAAAGGAGTGCTTGGGTGGTGCCAACAGTTAAGTGCCTGACTCCCAGCCAAAGCTTGGGAGATGGAGCCCACCCAGAGAGGCCGAGGCAGACAGGGCCTGGTGGTCTGCTCTGGAGTGGCCACGGCCCTGACAGAGCCTATGCAGCCCCCTTCTACTCTGTATACTCGGGGTCTCGATGGGTCGGAACCAACTCGACGGTGGCTATCAACCGCCATCGCTTCTCACTCCGTTCCTTCAAGCAGATACTCTGATCACCACACCAACCCTTTGCCGTCGAGTTGATTCCGACTCATAGCAGCCCGATGGGGCCCCTTTGTGTTTCTGAGAGCGATTGAGGAAGAACCAGCTCCAGGTCATCTGATCTAGAAGACTGTCGGTCTCTGACATGTCCCAGTATGTTGTGTGTTTTTAATTACAGCCTAAGGACCCAGGGAAGCCTGAAGTGGGAGAATATGCCAAATTGGAGAAGGTAATTTCCATTACTGGTGTGTCCCCCTCCTTGGTAGATAAGTATGTGTGCATTGATAGTCATGTTCAGTCACTGGCCAGGAGTTACACAGACTAGAGAACGCTGTCCTAAGTGGGCGTTGATGGTCAGTGTTGGAATGGCCATGATTGCCTTCACCTGTGGTTTTGAGTTGAGACCAAAGACCCCTCACTTGTAGTAGCACAATGCACCTAGACACTCAGTGGGATGCGAGTGAAACTTCCTATTGCTTCTGAGGCAGCGGTCAACCGTGCCTCTCTCTTGTCCCTGCTGTTGGGCGTAGAGAAGTAATGAACATGAATGAGGCCCCTGGAGGAGGCTTGCCAGTCGGTTATTCAAAGACTGGTCTTCCTCTCTCCATGAGAAGGTTCTGGAAAACATGGTAGAGCGAGGGACACTCCCCCCAGTAGAAACCTGAGGAAAATGTAGCAAGTAATGAATGCAGCAGGTCAGTAATACCCGTTTGCCTTTCGCTTTATTTCCTGGGATTTTAACTGTAGATCAACGCAGAGCAGCAGCTCAAAATCCAAGAGCTCCAAGAGAAACTGGAAAAGGTAAGCCCAGGATGATCTGGGGAGGGAAACCACCTCCCCTGCCCCCATCCCTTCCTCTGCCTGGCCCTGGCGCACAAGCGAGAGAAGCAGTCATAGTGCCGAGGAGGATGAAGGGCATGTGGAGCTGCTACCTGAAAACCTCCGAGTTCCGAGTGCAGTTTTTCCCTTTGAGACGTGTCAGCAGTGTTTATTTTTAAAAGCCCAACTGCTGCGGGCGGGCGGCTTTATCTCAAGTCAAAGTTCTAATTATACTACCACAGAATCAGACAGCCCCGGGAGGACGGCTTCACTCCCCTCCGTCAGAGGCTTCCGCAGCAGCTCTGAGAAGGCCGTGCAATGGAAGGCGGTCTGGGGGTGGTGCCAGTGGTGACCGGGCTAGTTTCTAACTGAACAGTTTTGAAGCTCCCGTGAGGCCTCTCGGGAAACGTCAGCCACCGAAAACCCCATGGAGGGCAAGAGCCAGGGTCAGCTGCACGCCCCTTGGGGTCACTGGGGTGTTGGGAGGTGGAAGGACCTGCAGCGTCATCTCATGGGTTGGGAGAAGGTTCACGGTGTCCTGAAGTTTGCCCTTAATGACCTTCCCTTTCCTTGACCCCTGGAGAGGTTCGACAGAAGGGTGAGAATCAGCAGGGTCTAAGCCATGCCACTCCCATCACAGATAGGCGGTGTGCCATGGGTCTGGGCAGGGAACCGCCTCTCGTCTACCCTGGTGGCTCCAGCTTGCCCTCCCCACCCTCCCTCAGCTGGGTGCTGGAGGGAAGCACTGGCGGGGCCTTTCCTCCTGGAATGGTGCTCTTCAGTCGCTGCCACCGGGAGCCTAGTGGCCATGTGAGGAAGAGCAAAAAGAAGGTGGAGAAGTTAACTTGATTATCTGCTTCACTTAGCCTCTGTGTAGACCTCCGGAATAGGATCATTTTCATCCGTACCAATGTTTTTTTTTTTAACATTTATACGGTTTCAGTTTTTAAAGTAAGTATAAGATTGCTTAACATTAAAAATTCATTTCTTAATTTCATCAGCCAGCCACATTTCAAGTACTCAGTAGCCTACTATGGTTGATGGCTACTCTAACAAAGCGTGTACATCTCTTGATATATATATATATATATAGAATTTAAAGTTCTTATTCTCCTAAACTCAGATCTCTACAGTAGTATATATATAAAACCGTTCATGCAGTTAAGACCCAAGTTAAAAAAAAAAAAAAGTATCAGTGGGTGAAGGGAGACGTTAGACAGTGTAAGACATGACAAAATAATAATAATAATTTATAAGTTATCAAAGGTTCATGGGAGGGGGAGGGGAAAAATGGGGAGTTGATACCAAGGACTCAAGTAGAAAGCAAATGTTTTGAGGATGAGGGCAACAAATGTACAAGTGTGCTCGACACAATAGATGTATGTATGGGTTATGATAAGAGTTGTACAAGACCCCGATGAAATGATTAAATAATAGATAAATAAATATCAAATTAACTTCAAGAGATTTGGCTAGGGTTTTTGTTTTCTTTTTTGGGGGGGATTTCACTGCCCTCTGGTGGTCGTGAGAGCTACCCAGCCTTGCTCCCAGAGAGCTGCTGTTGGATTTGAACCTCCAAGCCAATGGGCCGCAGTCCCGCACTCAACTACTACGCCACCGGGGCTCAGCTTGGCTAGGGTTTTTGTTGACTTTAAAAGCTTGTCTTTTTAACTTATCAGGAATGGTATGGCGAGTCTGCCTTTTGAAACACGTGCACTTCAGAAAAGTTTAAATGATAACATTTTGGTTTTGTTTCATTCTTTAAAAAGGAGTACACGGGGCTGAGCCCCGGTGGCGTAGTGGTTGTGCGCGGGACTGCGGCCCACTGGGACGGAGGTTCAATTCCAGCAGTGGGGCTGGGCCTCCTACTCCTACCACCGGAGAGCAGTGATGTCCCCCCCCCCAAAAAAAAAAAAGAAAAAAGGAGTACACATGCTACACATTCGCCATGGGAAAATTTGCAAATTGGATCATTAAAAAAGGAGAAAATCCATGCTCAGAAGTTTCTGTCCTTAAAATCTGAGCAGAAAGGGCCTGAGCCCCAGTGGCCCATTGGCTTGGCGGTTCAAATCCAGCAGCTGCTCTCCGGGAGCAAGGCTGGGTAGCTCTCACGACCACCAGAGGGCAGTGATGCCAAAAAAAAAATCTGAGCAGATAAATCACCGGCAGTCCCTCTGCCTGGAATCTACAGTGCTCGTGATCGTCATCTTACGCCCTAAGAGAGAGAACGCGCTGCCAGGTTTCACAATAAGATACCATGTTTGGGGGCTGAGCCCCGGTGGCCTAGTGGTTGAGTGCGGGACTGCGGCCCAAAGGGCTGGCGGTTCAAATCTAGCAGCAGCTCTCCGGGAGCAAGGCTGGGCCTCCCACTGCCACCAGAGGGCAGTGATGTCCTCCCCCCAAAACCAGCCAAACAAAAAAATACCATGTTTGGAGAATGATGACAGCAGCCAGTGCTCGACACAGTATAGGTAGGTATGGATGGTGACAAGTATTGTACGAGCCGCCGATAAAATGATTACTTTTTTTTTTTTAAAAAGAAGATGCATCCAGAGATCGACTTTAGCGTAGACGAAAGACAGAGCGGAATGGAGGCTCCTTTGCTTTGGGGGAAAAGGACGCTCTGAAAACGAGCGTCTCCCCACCCTCTCTCCCTGTGAGCGCGTCGGGCCCTCCAGCCCTTGTTCCTTCCGTCCCCGTAGGCTGTCAAAGCCAGCACGGAGGCCACCGAGCTCCTCCAGAACATTCGCCAGGCAAAGGAGCGAGCAGAACGGGAGCTGGAGAAGCTGCAGAGCCGAGAGGATTCCTCCGAAGGCATAAAAAAGAAGCTGGTAGAAGCCGAGGTGAGCAGGGGCCCTTCCAGGCCGCCACAGTCTAAGCCCGTGGCCCCCTGTGCCCAGCCTGCGGCAGGGCCATGCAGCGGACCCTTCGCTCACTTACATCTGACCAAACTCCTCTTCCCTCTGAAGTCCCCTTTGAGACGTGAGCGGCATGGTGGCCATGTTTTCCCCAGACATGTGCCACCGCCACCGCCTCCAGTAGACAGCAGTCTGGAGGGACGCCTGCGCTCTCCCCCAGTCTCTCACTGACCGCCTCGCCCATGGGAAAGAACCTGCGATCGTCCGGGTTCCGGGGGGGCCTCTGACTCTGAGCCTCCCTTTCTCGGCCCTGTGCGCCCCCTCCGTCTTCTCTCCTCCCCCCCACAGCGCTTGTCAAGCTCCCGCCACTGCTGTGCGTCAATGGCTCCCTCATCTCTCATGCTGGGCCTCTTCTCTCCCTCTGATTCTTTGTTGTTGTTGTTGTTGTTGTTGTTGTTGAAATCATTGATGTAATTATCTAGGGATTATACAAACGTCTTCCCAGTGGCAAAAAAGGGACACAGTGCTGAGGGAGATGGACTCCAGGGCCATTTCCCCTCTTTACTGCTCTCCACCCTCCCCCTTGGATGTGCCATGTTGATTTATCTGCCCTTTTGTGGACAGCCTTTCACCTTTCCCCCGCCACCGTGTCGGTGTGAGCATGCTTGCACTTGTCTCTTTGGGGCCATTGTCACCTCCATTCCACTCTCTGGGTTTCCAGCCCGACACCTCTGTTGGGTGCCTCGACAGTGTTTCACGTTTTGAGTCAACTCAGTCTCTTCCCCACACCCCAGTTTCTCTCACTCTCCCCCGTCTCTGTGAGGGCCACCATAACTCCTCAATTCATCCCAAGCTTGAACCCTTGGTGTCTTCCGGCTTTTCTTTGACCCTGCCATTCATGGAGTTATCCAGCCCGCCCCAGGGTCTCCCCGGGTCCTTCCCCGACCACGGTTTTTATAGCTCCCTCCTCGTTGAGACCCTCTGCCTCTTAGCTCAGCAAGGCGCTCCTCTCTCGTCCTTTTTGCTTCCAGCTTCATCGTCCTCCCAGATTACGCTCACAGTGTAAGATCCCAATGCACTGAATCCCAGGCTCCTCAGCGCCCCCACTGTGAACCATCGCCAGCCTTTCAGGGTCCCATATACTGCGACAGTTCCACCTCCAAGTGCCACCTTTCTCCGGCTCATTCCCCCCACGCATCCCGGGTGGCAGCCACTCTGGGCTGTCACTGGTGCTCATCCCAACCCGGGCCCACCTCTGCGCTTGGCCTAACGTACAACCCTTTCTCTGTGACCTTTCACCCACCTGTTCAGTCCTCCGTCCTGTGTCCAGGCTCACATCTCTGTGATTCCTCTGCTGTTCTGTTGGCCGTCTTCGTTCCACCCGGAATCATTCATAGCGTCTCGTACGTATGTATTTTGTGCTGCTCCCTCCCTCTTTTAACCTATTTATTTGTGTTTGTCTTATCTTCTCCAAGGGCAGGATTGTTGTCACCCTCCTCCCGGAATTTCCCATGATGCCTAGTGTGGTACTTTGCAGATAGTAGGTGCTTGGTAAATATTTGAATGAATGAATGCACTCTGGTGGTATACACAACTGAATACTTGAACTCCGCAGACTCTTGTCCTCTTTGCGGGTGCTTTGGGGGATCTCTGACTTTTCTTCCTGACTGTAGAGGGCGTGCTCCGTGAGGGCCCTTTCCCTCCGTGTGGGCACCCTGCCCGTGGCAGTCACTCCGTTAAAACTCTCTGATTGATTCACGATCTACAGGAACGCCGCCATTCTCTGGAGAACAAGGTAAAGAGGCTAGAGACCATGGAGCGTAGAGAAAACAGACTGAAGGATGACATCCAGACAAAGTCCCAACAGATCCAGCAGATGGCTGATAAAATTCTGGTGAGCAGGAACGGCAGTTCAAAGAGTTCAAAGATAACAGGTTGGAGGTTGCAGAGGGAAGGGGTAAAGTGAAGATTTCAGATCTGGATCAGGGGGAGGTATCACTGCGTAGGCAAAGAAAGAGAGGTTTTCCCCCTGAGTGAACGCCACAGCACAGACTAGTACAAACGGCCAAATGTTGGATATGTCGGCACCAGTAACAGGCCGATGAGTTCTCAGTTTTGCTCTGTTTGCGACTGCCTGGGGTTTTAAAATAAGAGCTCGTGTCATGTTTTTTTTTTTTTTAATGTATTTTCTTTTTATTTATTTATTTTGTATTTTCTATAAGACCACTATGGATGTGTTATCAGCGGAGCTTTGGGTGCAAGTGGTAGGAATTTAGATCTTCCAGACTGAAGCCCAGGTTCATGCTTTTGGAGAAGAAAGGAATTAGTCACACAGAATTGTTTTTCTCAGAGTAGTATTTGTCAGGGATCCATGTTCGCCCACTCACTTTCTCTGCTGCAGTTGGTTATTTTCTTTCTTTCTTTCTTTTTTTTTCTTTTCTGTCTTTCCAGTTTCCTTAGATCTAGCAGGTCTTTTTTTAGGCCTGTAATCATCATGGCTCTGTTTTTGGCTCTGATGATGACCAAATTATCTTAAGCAAGGCAGACTTGGATGGTGCTCCTGGGTTCAGTCCTGCCCGTGTCAAGGTGGAGGGCAGGTGAACCGTGAGGGGTGGTCCTTGGCTTTTCATCCAAAAGTCACAACTCTGACGGCAACCTCTGAGAGATTCCATGATGGCGTGGCCTCTGTTTATGCTGCCGACGTGCACCCCCCACCCCCACCCCAGGACCTCTGAAGCACCGCACCATTCTGGGAAATGAGTCACCAGCCGCTCTTGGAACTCAAGAATGGCTGACTTTAAACTATCCTTCCGATAGCTTAGAAACAAAACGAGCCACCCTCCAAACTTTTCACTCTTTGTGTGTGTTCACAAATAAAAGGAATTCCTTCAACCAAACAGATCACAGAGAAGCTGATCAGCTAGTTTTGCCTTGGCAGAAAGCCTTCATTGTATTATAGAGGCTGGGGTTAGCGGCCATGCTGGGCTCCTAGCTGCAAGGTAGACCAACTGCTCCCAGGGAGCATCACGGGGTGGTCTGTCCAAGCCCTGAGTAGCAGCTCAACTCTGTCCTATGGGGCTGCCATCGGTCTTCTCAGCTTGATGACAGTGAGTTTGCTTTGGTTGGTTATTTTACACACACACACATATACTTATACACACACGTCTACACACAAAAATAAATGTGACTGTTAGTCTACCCTTTCTGTTCTCATGTCCCATCATTCAAGTTCCTCTCTCCTCTTGTAAAGTGTGTGAATTTACATCATGAGTTAAATTGGATACCACCGCCACTGTCCCTTGATTGGTGCCAAATGAGGTGATTAACTCCTGTGGTTGTAAGGTGTCTCTCTGTTTAATGGTAATGTGTTCATTCATTCATTCAATAAATATTTAATGAGCTTCTACTATGTGCCAGGCACTGTTCTAGGAGTGGAAGTACAGCAGTGAACAGCAGCGTTTGCACAACAGGAGTAAAGAGTTGATCAATAAAAAGTTATGTGAAAAGAATGACAACAACAACAAAAAATGTCAAACCACAAAGAAGTCAGATTGTAGAACCTCTGCTTTTCCCAAGGTTCACTTTCCGTTAGAATGCTGGCGTGTCAAGGGCCCTTGGTAAACTCTCATTCATAAAGAGACCAGACAGTTGGTCTTGAAATCACCAATTTCACATATCCAAGTTTTTGTTTTTTTACCTATTTTTAGATTCCCATGCTCTCTCCTGAGGATTGAAAACAGGAAATGAGGATTATCAAGTAGATTTCTAACTTGAAAAAAAGTCAGTAAGCACCATTTATTCCCCTGACTGCATCTTGTCACCTGCCTAAGTGCCTTTGTGGTGTGACTCTGTTGATTTGCTCAAGAACCCTGTCCGTAGGCCGTGCAGTGCCTATCAAGGGCTTGCGCAGAGCGTGGCCCCTGATTGGTGCTGTTCCACAATGAGGATGCTTTGGCAACAAATCCAGGAATGTCATCTGCTCTATGTTTACTGTTCTGATAAAAAGTTTCCAAGCTAGTCAGGGGCCACTCATGACAGTAAAGTCTTGGTGTTTCAATAAAAGAAGTTGTTGCAAGGGGATCTTTCAGTGAGTACACACAAAGCCCTTAAAATATGTTGTTATTAATTAAAACCCTGTTTACATTCAACTTTCCAAGACCGCAGCTGTTGGGCTGCAGTAGATCTTGTGCACCTGGTCTTAAGACGGAGCACTTGAATGGCACCCGCAGCAAAGTTAGTGATTGTGGACTTCAGCATTTCAAAAGCTTAATCACTAACCTTTTATGTGGATGTGAATCTGAAAGTACCCCCCCACCATTTTATGAACATATCCTGTATAATTTCCTCATCCTTTAGAAGCCTCATAATTGCTTTCAATTCAAAGAAAATTTTCATAAGCTTAAAGAGATGACAACTTTGAGTAATGACTTTTTATATTAGTAATTAACTAATGGGTCCAGATTCATAACAATTAAGGCAGATGCAAAAATTTGTGCGTTTAGTGAATGTTTCAATGAATGGGTTCTGCCTTTTATAAGCTGCGGTGAGAATACGTTAGCAAGTGAACTGGTGTGCTTTAAATAAACGAGCTTCTTGTTTGAAAGCAGAAAGCTATTAGAGAAGAACTAAGAAAACACCCAACGTTGAACTGTCCCTGTCACTCCACTTCTCACCGTGAAGATATACGCATGTATTTTGCATCACTATGAGTAGTGTATTTGATGTTCTTTGTCCTCATTTGCATTCGATCCTATAAATGTTATGTGGTGTCAGCACCCCCAGATCTGGGCACGCACCACATACTCGTCAGTTACAGTGACCACGTGAAGCCGGAAGTGTTAGAGCGCAACGCTTGTTTTCCTTCTTGACTAGGGTTCTTGAGCAACAATTTTGTGAGTGGAAAGAAATAACAGAATATTTTTATTTTTCATAATAATGAATTAAAATGACTCTTCTCATTTAAGGCTGTCATACCATTGAGAAAGGACTGAGACCTGAGAGTGGTTGTCAGAGGCTTTGAGCTGTACAGCTTTTTCAAATCCTACCTTGTTGATCTTATTTCGCTGTGGGAAGCTGAAGAACTGCCTTTGTTTGACGTGTGTGTGTGTGTGTGTGTGTGTGTGCGTGCGCGCATGCGCGCGCGTGCTTGGACTTGAAAAACTCCAGGGCCAAGACGTGGCTGGCGGTTTCCTTCCTGAGAGCCTTAGGGATGGGAATGGAGGCACAGAGGCCTGTTACCTGTGGTGCCCGCACCAGTCACGTTCCCACAGTCTTGAATGTTGCGCATACTTTGGTTGTGTCCTTCTCCTTCACACACCTGACAGTCTGTTCCTTTGTCTCCAGGAATTGGAGGAGAAGCACCGGGAGGCCCAAGTCTCTGCCCAACACCTAGAAGTGCACCTGAAACAGAAAGAGCAGCACTATGAAGAAAAAATCAAAGTAAAGACACTTTCTCATCTCCCCCGGCCTTCATTTCCAGCACCCTGTAGTGTTTCTTCTTCCTGGCCACTCTCGGCCCCATATAGGACCATCGAGAGTCAATTCCACCCTCAGTCCATCATGGGAGGATTTGGAGTGTTACCTCTATGGGGGCTAGGGTATCTGAAGCTCCTAAAATTATATTTCAAAAATGTAGTCATCAAGTTTAAACTTGCTGCCTTAATTCTATCTTTAAGATATTTTTACGACTTCATTGCCATTCAGGCCATGTAGTTTAGAGGACTCTACAGAATCACTACATTTTTCATTTTTACATTTCTTCCTGATGGTCTGACTTGTGTCTGTTATTTTTTCCCTTTTATCTAAAGCAGTGGTTCTCAACCTTCCTAACTCCGTGAACCCTTCCAGACAGTTCCTCATGTTGTGGTGCCCCCAAACCATAAAATTATTTTCATTGCTACTTCATAATTGTCGTGTTGCTACTGTTATAAATCATCATGTAAATATCTGATATGCAGGATGTATTTTCATTGTTACAAATTGAGCTTCCGGCTGAATCCCGGTGGCGTAGTGGTTGTGCGCAGGACTGCGGCCCACTGGGATGGAGGTTCGATTCCATCTCCATGGAGCAAAGGCTGGGCCTCCTACTCCCACCACCGGAGGGCAGTGATGCCCTCCCCCCCCCAAAAAAAAAAAACAAAAAAAACCCAAATTGAGCTTCATGAAAGCTTGGTGATAAATTACAAAAACAGTATGTGATTCTATATTGTGAAATATTTATTTCTAATGACGAATGAAATTTTGTCTAGAAGCATGGTGTAACATGTGTTGCAGTCTTCAGGCTGGGTACTCGTGGGTGGGCCTATCTGCCTGTGAGTGAACCCACTTGGAGAGGAAGTGGGAGAGGGGGTCTCAGTTCCTAAGACTATTGGAAATATGTGTTTTTCAACGATCTTAGGTGGCGACGCCTGTGAAAGGGTCGTTCGACCCCGAAAGGAGTCACGACCCACAAGTTGGAACCGCTGGTCTAAAGTTTATTCTTGAGGCCTTCATTTAGTGAGGTTCCACGAGTGACAAGCTCTCTATTTTGCCTGTCAGAAAATGTTTATTTCACTCTCATTCTTGACTGTTATTTCGACAAGAGACAGACTATCAGGTTGACAAGTCATCTTTTGTAATATTCTTTAACAATACCATTCCATTGACTTTTGGTTTTCATTGTTGCTATGGAAAAGTCTGCTGTTTGTCTAACCATTGCATTCTACAGAAGTAATTCATCCTTTTTCTTCACTGGCTTAGGCATATTTTTCTTTCTCTTTCTGCAGCCTTATGATGATGTGTCTACATGTGCATTTTCTTTTATGTAGTCTACTTGATATTTGCCAGGCTTTTTGAGTAGATTGTTGTTTTTAATCCATTCTGGAAAATCATATATTACAAATAATACCTCTTCCTCCCCTCTCTCTCATCTTTTGAAAATTTAATTACAAATATGTTATAATACTTCTAATCTCTCCTTGTAAAGTATTTTCCACTTTTTTCTTTTTCAACACTATATTTTAGGTGAAATCTTTTCCCTAGCCTTGTCTAATTTACTATTAGACTAATTCATGAGTTTTAGTTACCCAATTCTAGTTACTGTACTTCTCTCATTCACAGATGTTTTATTTCTTTGCCAAGTTACTAGGTTATTTGCAGGCATTTTGTTGTTGTTGTCTCTTGCGATTATTTTCAAATTTGTCTTTCTTTTTTTTAAGTACTCTTGGCCTCGTTGTTTTGGGATCAGCATCTAATACTGTCTCAAGTAGCTGAGTGTTGGCTTTCCTGGTTCTTTCTTGGGGTGCTGACCCCTCACGGTTGCTGTGTGTTAGCATTGACAGCACCGAGTTGGACACCTCATGTGTTTTGTAAGAATTTCATTTTCCTAGGGAAATTCTGAGTGGACATTCCCTGAGGCCTGGGAGGAAATTGGGTGCCTCCCTTGCAGGATGTCCTCGGACCTTTCCCTCCCGCTGTCTTCTGAGACCATCAAAACTGAGGCTTGGGTTCGTCTGGCGCTGCACGTGCTTCCGGGGAAAGGCAGCACTGTGCCCTCGCTGTCTGTCGCCTAGCATCTTAAGGCGTGTCGAGGAGGAGAGCCGGTCCAGCCGTCTAACCCAACATATGCCCTGACACGAAAACCAGCTTCTCGATTTCCTTGTAAATTGTGTCACGTTTGCATTGTGATTTGGGGGCCGAGCCTGGATCTCTCTCTCGTGTTCCTGAGATGTCAGATTTTGGAGGGCGTGTGACAGCTGTTCTCCAAGAGGCGCTCAGCCCCTCGAGCCCCTTCGCCTTCTCTCCTCCGGGGTTACTTTTGAAGTTTACGCAACTGATCTAAATGTGACCTTTAAGTGAGTGTTCTACTTTCAGTGTATTTACATGGTGGGTTATCACCATTACTTTTACCGCTATTGTGGTTAAAAGGGCTCCTCACGGGTGCTTGGCAGCCCCAGGTGATGCATGAGCATTGACTCTGCTGTGGCAGCTTAGCCCCCAGTGCCACGGGCAGGCAGCAGGGTGTCCGAGACAGCCTTACGTACACATTCCAGCCACCTTAAGTTGCATTCTTACTGCCTTCTAAGCTTTCGCCTTTGAAATAAACTCATTACAGAAAACTGTAGAGAAGAATATGATACTTCACTGATGAGCTCGCTTAATGGACTATAAATAGCCCTTTGTGAAATTATTTGAGATGGAGATGTCTGCCGTGAGATCTCTCATTCCAAATAAATTCCCTTTTCCCACCTCCCGTGTGTATCTTGGTATTCATCCCCCTACCAAGTGAATGGTTTCAGGACTGAGGCGCAGGCTTCCTTGATAGAGTCCTGCCTTTTCTTGTCTTCATGCTGGTGTCCACCAGGGCCACAGGAGAGGTTTTATTTTGAACAGTCTCATAGAATTGTACGTCATTGCTTCCATAGCTCATAAAAAGAAGAACTACCTGATGTGGATGTTCGGTGGTCTCTGCGACCTCCTAGGTAGAAACAACTTGGGTTTGCTAGCTCCCAGAGGGTTCCAGGGAGAGTTCTGATCTCCCCTGCCTGCCCTACTGCGCTCTTTGAAACCCAGGTCTTGCTAGCTGGCTCTGCTTGGTGCTTCCCATTCCAGCCTCTGTCGGGCCATTTTAGTAATAATGTGATGATACCCTGGGTTCTGTCCTTTCTGGCTCATAATTTTAGAATCACATCCTGACATCTGAGAGAGCTGGCCCCTTAGCCTAGGGAGCGTCTTATCTCCTTGTGACCCTGTTCTCCACCTTTCGTTCTTCTCTCCCAATTGGCATTCTATTTTGTTCCATGGGTTGGTTCCAGTTTAAAGCCCTCTTTGAAAACGATTCTTCCCTTTCTTCATCATGCGGACTCTTCCCTGCTGGCTGGCTCTGTTTAGGGAAGAAGTCCCCAGGAACTCTGAACGCCTCTTCACAATTGACAATGTGGGAAAACAGATTTCAATCCCTTCTGTGACCCCAATTTTTCCCACTTTTATTCCATCACCCAGGTAACCTTCCTGGGGCTGTTGGTATCACTGAGATGAGCAGAGTGAATTCTCTGTGATCAGGAACAAGGCGATAGTCAAAGGCTCAGACAAGTTATGATGTTATCTTTCCTTTCCCTCTTTTTGCTTGCTGTTTTGACAAGTGGTAGGACTCTGGGCGCCTCAAAGAACGTTAGATCAGGCCGGGAGATGGTGACACCATTACTGTTCTATTTCCTTTTTCCCTCTCGGGAACAGTAGGTGCTTAAAGTGGTGTTCTCAGCACTAAGCACACATGTTTTCTCTTCCCCCGGGAGAGGCTCCTTCTTCCCGGTGACTTTTCTCTCCCAGCTTGACCAGAGGAAAGGAGCTTTCTTTTTCTTTCTTTCTTTCTTTTGGTGCTGTCTTTTCTTCCATCGATGGGCTGCCACCTACTTGATCATCGGACAGCGTCCTCCGACCACGCCGGTGTGGGAGGGAGCATTGACCTGGGTGATACAGACCTCCTTGGACTTGCGCCTTCTCTCCCTCTAGCCCAAGGTTGTCTAGGATTCATTTTGCCCAAACTAGAGCAAGAAATGCTCTGAGACATTCCGGTACATTTGGCTAATTAAAGGAGGTCCCCAGGTTATAGCTGCAGCTAGAAGAACTTTATTCCCTGGATCTTTAGGGGAAGATTCTCTTCTCCTCCCTACCCGCCCCCCGACTCTGGAGTCCATTCCCACGTTGAATGGGAACTTGTCTCTAGGCTACTGATTTTGAAGGACGTTCTTAAGGCATTCTGCCCTTCGATGGTAATCTTTGGCTTGTGAGCTTCATCCTGAGTGATAAACTGAGTCCTTTCCTCAGAGTTAGGAGGCTCTTCCCAGGTACCTCGTGGAGACTCTCTTGCTCAGCTTTCCTCTCGGGACGTCCACTCTCTGTTTTGTCTCCCGTAGGTGTTGGACAGTCAGATCAAGAAAGACCTGGCCGACAAGGAGAGCCTGGAGAGCCTGATGCAGAGGCACGAAGAGGAAGCCCACGAGAAAGGCAAAGTTCTGAGTGAGCAGAAGGCGGTAGGTCTAAGGAACCCCTGGGTTAGTTTTCAAAGGGGGCTTTTGAAACGCAGCGGAGATGCCATTTGTTCCTAGTGAGTTCTGCCTGTCCAATCCATCTACTAGAGTCAGCTGGTGAATAGCCGGAAGCTCTCTCAGCAACTGTTTCCTGGCTAAAAAGCATGCTCTCTCTGTCAGGAACTCATGCCAATAGGCCAGCAGCTAGCCTGTTGTCCTCCAAAATTGCTCCCTCTGGCACAAGGCCCGGTGGCCCCTGCTCTCTCATTTGTTTTTACTTTCTTTCTTCGTTGTGTGTCTCCTTTGTTAACCCCGGGGCCTGCGGTTTCAGAAACTGGCTGCCTCCCCGAGCCCACCCAGACTTTGCCCACAAGCATCTCTAAAGGAGGGTCTGGGGAAGTTGTCATTTAACCAGCGTTCCCCCTCCCCGCCCCTTACCCTGGGTTCTCATGATTCATGACATTGTGGGGCCACTTTGAGGTAGGGAATCTAGGACAGTCGTGGCTGGGTGAGACGGGGTAACTCAGAAAATGACAACCCCGAATGCTGATGAAATACAAGCTTGCAGATTGCCTGTTAGTGGCGCGGGTCACACGCCCTTGATGCAGGCCCTTAGTTGAGACCCTGCTCGATGCTTCTATTTGTAATGGAGGCCACTCAGCTCGTGCAGGCTTGCTGGGTCTTGGTCTGAAGGACCATCAGTGTTTGCAGTTAAGTCTGGGACCCTCGTGGTGGGGACGATGCACGTCTCCTCTGTGATGGCTGGCCAGGCAGCCTGCCCTGCAGACAAGGCTTTTATGCCGACCCACCGTACTTCCATTCTGGTATAACCATGTAGGAGGCTTAAAAGGAACCCTGTGTTTCAGATGATCAATGCCATGGATTCCAAGATCAGATCCCTGGAACAGAGGATTGTGGAACTGTCCGAAGCCAATAAACTGGCAGCCAATAGCAGTCTTTTTACTCAGAGGAACATGTAAGTATTCAAATTCTCAACAGCGGGCCCGCCCCCTTCTGCCGGATGGAGTGGGAGCAGAATTTAATGACTTCTGTAGTTCGGCCCACCCCACAGATCCTTCTAGAATTTGGGCCTCTAAAACTCGTCTCACTCGACTGAGTCCTTTCTTTTGAGTTGGGTTTTCGTACATGCCTCAAATTACCATGAGATTTTAGAGTGTTTTGGTCTTTTTAACTGGGGTTATTGATAGTTTGCTTTTGGTAAGCTTCCAGTGTTGTTGCTCAGAATGGGTTGGAGGTGAAGTAGTGTGGGTCCGATTGGGCCGTCCATCCTGTGGTTATGAGATGAAGCCCTGGGGAGAGAGCTGGAGGTTGAGCAAGGCTGTGAGATCAGCCTCCTTCCAGGAACACATTCATCTTAAGCTTTTCCCTCACAGCACTACCATCTCCTTGGGTTCCTTGTTTTACAGCTATTCCAGAACATTCCCACCCCACTTTAAACTAGCTTGGGAGGCTGAGTGTGTTTGTTTGTTTGGGGGGTGGGTGTGTGTTGGTGTTCGGGGGGGTTTTGAATTGTTCTGAGCAGTCTCATGGAATGCTGAGGGAGCTGTGTTTGCAGAACTCGAAAAGCAGCCTTCTTTCTCCTCACCCCTCCTTCCTTGCATCTTAGATCTGGGAACCATTAGGGCTGGATCTCCAAATACTGTGGGCTCCAGGGATGCCTGTTTTCGTTTTTGTTTTTTTGCTTTTCCACCTGGACTCTCTAAAGATAAAAGGCTACTGAAGGAGTGAGATGCTAGTATCCCTCGGAACCCCCGTCCCAAGCTGGGTTAGCCTCGTGGGTGAGGGGCTCGGAGCAGCCAGGAAAGACTGGCCTCTGGGCTCCCTGTGCTGGTGTTGTGCTCCTGAAGCCAGCCCAGTTTGCAGGACTAGCCTGTGCATCAGGGCACCCCTCTCTGTTTCCATGTTCCCCGCTATCGAGACTGAGTTTCTGTTTGGACCCTCCCTCACCCCCAACCAGGAAGGCTCAGGAAGAGATGATCTCAGAGCTCAGGCAGCAGAAGTTTTACCTGGAGACACAGGCTGGGAAGTTGGAGGCCCAGAACCGGAAACTGGAGGAGCAGCTGGAGAAAATCAGCCACCAGGATCACAGTGACAAGAGCCGGCTACTGGAGTTGGAGACAAGGCTGAGGGAGGTAAGCGGGGAGGGGCGGTCTCTGTGAGGCTCTGATCCAGATCCAGCATGGTGTCAGGCATCAGCAATTAGACCTAGATACCAGAGGGCCACATCGGTTGGGGTTAGAACTGCCTAATGACTTCATGTCTCAACTTTCCTGTATGTAAAGTGGTGACACTCCCTATATGTAAAGTGGTGACAGTCATGTATGGTTTCCTGCGGGGAGTATATCTACATCAGTGCATCTGATAAACAGGAGCAGCGGGCCCCCTGTCATTGGGAGTCACATAACCTAGTCAGTACACACAGCACTGGTACCCAGTGCTCAGGCCTGGCCAGGCGGGTTCAGAGGCAGCGGGGTGGGTCTCGTGGTGACAGTGGAAAGTTGAGAGGGAACCCAATCGGACATTTGGCCAACCCTGAGAGAAGGTGGGACTCTTGATAGATCTCAGGAACCTGGGCTGGAGCAGTTGGGATTTGGGGAGAAGACATGCCATGGGTGGTTAAATTCGTTATCTACCATTCTCTTAGTGTATTCAGCATATCTGTAGTAAACAGGGCTGGGGCCAGTGAGGAGGCCGGGTTTACAGGAGTGGGCAAGACAGGCCCACGCCTTGCCCTTGAGGACTTCCAAGCTTGGTGCAGCTTGCAGAAGCAAGTACAGAGTTCAGGATAGCGGCCAGGGCCAGAGGGGAGGTCAAGCAGAGAGGAGTGTCAGGTAAAGCAGGTGCTCACGTAGCTGTGATGGAAACCTTCAAAGAGCAGATGATCCCTCTTAAAGAAAAGGCGGGTCAGCAGACGTGGTCTGAACCTTGTTTGGGGAGGGCTTGTGTCCAGAGCATGACCACGAAGCCTCGTTCTCCAACGGACAGAGAAAAGATGTCACCCCATGTTGGAGTGGTTGTCCAGTGTGGGCCACCAGCAGCACCGGGTGCCTGAGCCTCACCCTGGGCTTTCCGGGGTGGGATGAGCAGGCGGGCATTTGCATTGGTCACCAGCTTCCAGGTGATTCCAAATTACCGAAGACTTGAGAGCGGTGCTTGTGAGTGGTCCGGGAGCCTTAGGTGGCTGTTGAATTGACTGCCCAGACTGTACTTTGACTGTGAGGGAGAAGGGAAGCACATGGAAAGAGAAACAATGGAAATTTGGGCGGATGGGTTGTTTTTAGTTTTTTTCTTCCCCCAGTGCCTCAACCGTGTTTTACAAGTGGCCAGGCATTTACAGAGTTAGTTGCTGCAGGCAGTCTGACTCTTCCAGCCAAGGGCAGTGGGAGAATCTCAGACAGTGGGACTCTCTGCCTTCTCCCTGGAGTTCTGGGGCTCCTCTGGTACTCTCAGAGAGCACTCCATCTCTCCCAGCCCCCGCCCCTGCTGGGTTTACAGGGCTGCCGAGCCTGGGGGCAGAGGTGGTGCCCCTGGGAGTGAGCCGCCCTGCTGGGCCCTGGGCTCTCTGTTTGTGCAGGGTGGCTGCTGCGTGATCAGAGTATGGGTTGTGCGTGCGCAGTACTCCTGGGTTCTCCAGAGTCCCCCTCTGGCTCCCAGCAGCAATGCAGGACAGTGTAGGAGGCTACACCTATCTGTCGCAGAGGAGCTGGTGGGCGGGAACTTCCAGCCTCACTGTTAGCAACCTAGGGCCTCGCCCCCTCTGTGAGAGTCCTGTCCTGCTCTGATGGCTGGCCTCGCTAATAGGCCAAGCAAGACCTTGTGTTGAAACGGGAACTCTGCAGCCAGACATCCTGGTATGAAATGCGGTCCCTAGGTTTATGGTATTTGCTCACTTACTTAGTCTCCCATAGCCACAGTTGGTTTATTTGTAAAATGCAGGGCATGGTAATACCAGTCCCCAGCTTACTGGGTTGCTGTGAAGTTGGAATGATTCAGTCCGGTGCCCGTGGGTGGTGAGCACGTGTGCTGCCAGGGGCCATCCTCATCTTCTTCACCCTGGAGACCCCAGTCTAGCACAGTTGGCTACCCCTGACTTGTTAAGGGCACCCAGCTTAGATTCCTCGCCCAGACCTGTGCCCGGAGATCCTGACCCATTGTCCCGGTAGACCGCAGCCTTGGATATCTGCCATGCCTTTCAAACTCAACAGAATTCCTCACCTTTCTCCCAAAACTGACTCTTTCCCTCCAGTTCCCATAATGGCTAATGGTCTCTCCCCATTTGTCTGATTCATGTACCCCCAAATCCTGGAGTCTCTCCCCCCCCCCACCCCCCCCACCGCTCCCGACTCACCTTGCTGATTCAACTGAACCGTCTTGGTTGTCCAAACTAAATCTTTGGCAAACTTTGCCTCTCTCTAGCCCAGGGGCGTTTGGTACATGAATGCCACTATTTCTAGGGAGCTTTCTTTGACCCTCTGAAGCAGAACTGGATGTCTCCTTCGATCCTTACAACCTACCCTGCTCACCTTCTCACCTTGCTCCCTCCCGGCAGGTCCTGGTAGATAATGAGGATCCACGGGCAATGGACATTTCTTGCTTGTTTGGCATCCCCTGTGCCCACCATAGTTTCTGGTCCCAAAAGTGACCTTGCCAGTATTTCTTTTTCTGGGGAGGTGGGGACATTACTGGTGGGAGTAGGAGGCCCAGCCTTGCTCTTGGAGAGCTCCAGCTGGATTTGAACTGCCAAGCCAGTGGGCCGCAGTCCTGCACTCAACCACTATGCCACTGGGACTCAGCTCACCAGTATTTCTTAAGATCATCAGAGGGGCATGCTGTGGTCTTCCTTACCTTAGTACAGCGGTCCTCAACCTGTGGGTCCCTTTCCCCTTGTGGGCCCTGAGAATTTGATTTCCAGACCAAGTTCCAGACCAAGTTCAAGATGCAGGCTGAGTTGTTGCAGTCCTGGTGTTGGCTTCTTCTGCATTGAAATCTCCTGGGCATCTCTCTCTCTCTCAGGTCAGTCTGGAGCATGAGGAGCAGAAGCTGGAGCTAAAACGGCAGCTCACAGAGCTGCAGCTCTCCCTGCAAGAGCGTGAGTCCCAGCTCTCGGCCCTCCAGGCTGCCCGGGCAGCCCTAGAGAGTCAGCTTCGCCAGGCCAAGACGGAGCTGGAGGAAACGACAGCAGAGGCGGAAGAAGAGATCCAGGCACTCACGGTAGGTCTGGGGAGCAGAGTCTTCAGGTTGCTGGTGGCCTCAGCCAAGCCGCGTGAAGCCCATGGACATTTATCCATGCAGGATAAAAAAAACACCTCAGAGATGTTCAGTTGATAAAAAACGGACTCCCATAAGCTTCTCCTTCCCTGTAACTAGTAGACCGAATCAGCTGCAATGTCCAAGATCTCATTACTCTCTTGAAAACGACCTCCTTCACTGTGTCCTTTGTCTCTTTTTTAAAACGATGGGCACTATTTTAAGTTTCCGTGTCAGCATAAGTTTGTTCACTGAGTCTTGGACTTTGGTTTTCTGAAATTATTTTTTAAGAAAGAGGATTGTAGTCTTCCTGCCACATTTATATTTTCCTGTCGGGTCGCATGAGTTGGGGGCAGGGGGGGGAGCGCCTAACCTCATTCATATCACTTTCTTTTAAAGCGGTAGTTTCTGCTTTACCCCATGTGTATGTATCTGGTGTCATCTTAGTAGCAACTCTCCCCTAAATCAACATCCTTTCCTTGAAAGAGCCCTGGTTCTCCTGCTCCTTCTGAGAGATGAGCTTACTTAGCTGGAGGTGGGTCTCTGGGTGGGAATAGCTCTGGGAGGGTATCACTGGATTTAGCCCTTACTCCTTTCCGGAGGTCCAAAAATGTGACCCTGTTTAGCCAGTTTTCCAGAGTTGCCTTGCACAAGTCACAAGAGTCTCATATATAAAATGCCAGCGCCCAGCACCCCCTGGGAACAGCAGTATCTCGTGGGCTGAGTGCTCCGGGTGGCCCCTTTCTCCTCGAGGACGTTCCCGGAGCGATCCAGATCACAGTTGGAAGGATGGACGGTGATCCTGGACGCTGGGCCTAGAAGGCTGAATGAGCTTTAATGGCAATGCCGCCCGAGAGCATGCATTACGGCCAGCAATGTGCTGTGCCTGCCAGGTGGGCGGCACACTCCTCCTGCCTGCTGGTCAGGGTACCCTCTCTCGTGGGCAGGGCACAATGTAGCTGATTGGGCTCAGTGCTTTGTAGATACGGGACCTGAATAGGTACCTGATTCACTGAGTCAACTTGGATGTCGTCCCCACCTTCATCAGTGGGCAGCTGTCAGCATCTCCTAAACATCTTAAAGCCACGTCCCGTCTAGAGATGGCTGGACACGTAGGGTTTTCCCTGCTGAAAAGGACGGTTTGTCAAACCTCGCTTCGCTCTCAGAAGTTATCTCCAGCATTTGAGCGCTCTGACCCACAGTGGGAACGGGAGCGGAGAGAAGGAGGGGGAGTGTGGGGCTTGTCAGCAGCCTCGTGGGCCCCCGTGTCCCTGGGGGTGCAGAAGAGCTTGGCAGTATGCAGGGTGCATGGGCATCCTGGATTTTTTTTCCAGCACTGTATCCAATTTTTTTGATATCGATTGCAGTGTTAGGTTGTGTCGTCTCAAAGAGCACGCTAATGATTAAATGACGCCACCACGTGTCCTCAGTATTTGGTCTGAGGGGAAAAAAAATAGCCACCCCGTCTCCCTATTCAGACTCTGTGTGGCCTCAAGATGAATTGAAAGCCTCTTGGAAAGATACAAAGAGTCTGGCAGGATGAAGCAATCGAGAAAAGGCTAAGAGAAGATAAAGCTAGAAAGGTAGTGAATGGGGGGTGGGGGTGGGGGGACCGAGAATGAGATGACTGCATAATAGGGCATGCTTGCTGGGGTTGGGTGGGTAGGAAAGGAGGCAGGAAGATAGCTTTCCTTAGCTGCTAGTGGGAGACACCTAAACTTCCATGAATGCTCTGTTTAATGCACTGTATATTACTGTTTTCCCAAAGCTCTGGAAGAAAGGGATGCAGACGTCATTCATTTAATCCATATTTAATGAGCCTGCAAGACGTGCCTAGTGCTGTGTCCTCAGCCCGTCCTCCCCTCGGGATTGCCCTGTAATACCCCAAATCCAGGTACCTTGGAGCCACAAAGGAGGACGCCTTTATCTCACGCTCCTATTAGAATCCAGAGGGACCTTGGTGGCTTCTCCTGGCCCGTTTGGAAGGAGGCGGGTATAAAATAGAGCCTGTGTCACTGCTGTTTATCTGTGCAGAATTAGCCCTTTAAATCCTTCCGTGCTGCGCTAGGAATGTGCTGTGTCTAATGGCTGCTGGAAGCCTCTCGAAGCAGCAAGTCACGACTTAATTTAGTCAGATGAGATCACTGCCTCAAAGCATCTTCTTACAAAATAAAATAAAATAAGAGACAAGCCTCTTTGGGCCCGGAAAGCTAGGCCCCCTTTTTCCCCTGCAGGTTATGGCGCAGGGAAAGCAGGACCCGCTCGCACTGATATGGGGAGGCCAGCACCTTCAGGCCAGCAGCTGTTTGGAAGATGATCTCTTGAGACTCCAGAGCCCTGATCAGCTGGTTTCCTTTCTGTTGTGAGGCTGTGGGTCTCCCTCCCCCATCTTGATTATGTCTCAGAAACCTGGTTGCAGACGGCATGTGGTGAGGTGGCCGGACTGAGTCTGCTGAGTTTGTTCAAAAGAGGACCTGTTCCAAGAAAAAGCAAAAATGGTTACAGGTGCCGTGCACTGTCCTCGTTTGAGGCCTGAGCTCAGACTCGGCGTGAGCATCCATCACATTCCCTCGGCTGGATCTGAAGTGATCTCCTGGGAGAGCTATGAGCCTTTCAGCAGGCCGTTTTATCAATAAAAGATGGGCTATTACTATGCAATTCTGCAGCACCCAGTTCCTAGCCCCAGAAGGCTGCTCTTGCCCTGTCTGCCCCCCACCTGTTTGCTCAGTTAGATGGAAGCTCTGCCGGGAAAAGACTTGGCAGGGGTGGTGGGGGTGGGGACTAGGAAGCCATCGTAGGTCTTCCTGACACTTTCCTTTTGCTCCTCCCACACTTTACCCATTTTGTCATTTGTGTTTGCATTGAAACTCACTGGCCCTTAAAAGCTGAGATTGAATCGAAGTAGAAAGGAAGCCAGTTATAACAGGAAAGACAAATTGAAGCAAAAAGCTAGGCTTTTAAGACGCTTAAGTACTTATTGGTGGGCAATTTTCAGCATGGACTTGATGCTTAAGACTCCCTGGGATGCCTTTCTCCCAGAAAGAGACCCCGGGTCAGCCTTCTTCACAGGATGGAGACGTGCAGTGTCCCGTATGCATTCTTTTCCTGGCCGAGGCATGGCATGTGCTTTCTGTTCCCGCTTTCCCTGAGCAAGGACACACACACACACACACACACACACACTTTATGACCCTGTCCTTTCACTGAGTAAGTCAGGGGACTAATGTACAATAATCAAGAGTCTAAGATGAAGGGAGCTCTCGTTCTGGCAGAGCTTGATTATGGGATCCCAAAGTCATTCTCCTCTGACAGGCTGTGATCATCATTCAGGGCACACACTCAAGTTTTTACATGAACAGCAAGCCCTGAGTTTAATTAAGGAGCCTTTGGCGTGATCGCCAAGACGTGGAACCGGAGCGTGGAAGGTAGCAGCAGTTCTGCCTGTGCGTGGAAGGGAGGGATCTTCATTCGGGGAGCCCGGAAGGCGGCCAGGCTGCTCAGCACTGATTTCCGCTCCTCGGGGTTCCATCGCAAAACCCCCTTCTTCCTCGCGATGCTTTCTTTAAAATTAATGAAGATATCCGTCGCCTCCCAAGAGCGCCTTCCCCTACTCCCCAGCAAAGCCGGAGTCAAGCTGTCCGTTTCACCTAGTCACCACGCAGCTGATGGTCCCCACAGACCACGAAAATCAAATGTGATTTCTGGGTTCCACTGTACCCACACTTTCTCTGTTGGCACAAGAGCCGCGCTAGCTTAACAGAAATGAAAAAAATGAACATGGCCTTTCATTTTCGTTTTCAGTTCCCAACAGGGAAAGTTACAGGCCGCATGAACAAAAAGCGTTTTAGGGTGCTCAAAACTTTTTAAGAAGGCAAATGTTTCCCCTCTAGTACCCAGGACTCCAATTTTCCACTAGAATCCAAAGCACATCTTCTACTTTTGACTATCCATGTGGTTACTGGTGTCCCACAGTGCTTAAAGCGCTTCGAGGTCAACCCAAAGCTGATGGACTGAATCCACCAGCCGCTCCATGGGAGAACGAGGCGGAAGTCCATGCCTCTGAATGTTCCGGCCTTGGAGGCATTCTGGGGGTGTTACTCCTCCGCCCTGCTGGGTCACTAAGATTCAAAGTTGACTTGGCAATGGCAGGTTTGCTTTTCGGAGTGGTGGGGTGGCATCTACCTACTACAGTGGAACTTTTCTCTTTTTTGTTTATTGTACCATTCAAAGAAATATCAGGCATTTTTATTTCCCATTTCTCATCCTTTTCAATTCAGTACTTGTTAAATGTTTAGAGTAATCTTCGTAGCTGCAACAGAATCAGTTTCATATGTGTATACTTCACAATCAATAATAAATCTAAAACCATAATAACTATAGCTCATTACATTATAAGTTCAAAGGAAATTGCCATCTGATATGCTGGACTGATCCCAAGACTCCATAATGATTGATTTTAATGGCAATGATTTCGTATTGCTGATGGAAATTTCTGGTTCCAGCGGGACACTGAAATGTGTTTTAGGGTTCGATATTAATAGGAAACTTTGCTGAAAGTGGAGCAAGGCATCTTTTCCCCGAGCCCTGACCAGTAGATCTTATGACCTCACAGTGTCAGCGTCCTACTTCGGTCTTACGGAGCTTTCAAACAAAATAGAGCCAAGCTGACCAAACTAGGTCTACTTCCTCCTTTTGTAAATAAACTCTTATTGGAGCGTGGCCATTTATGTACTGTTCACAAGTGCAGAGCTCAGTAGTTGTGACAAGAGCGCAAATGCCCCTCAAAGCCAACAGCGTTTGCTCGCTGGACCTTTAGAGAACTTTCCTGACCTCTGATCTAGCATGGATTAATGCAAAGACTTTATTTTTCTTCTAGGGAGAATCCTTGTCCTTTGCCCTTGTTGATCATGGAATGCACTTGAGAGGAGGGGGTGCTGGGCCACACCGAAGGGGATGCTGCTTGGTTACAGATGAGACTCCAGCAGCAGTGCAGAGAGCCCTGTTCTTATGACATCTTGCCCCCAACCCCCTATCAAACCAACACAGCTCTTTTATTCTTGCTGGGCAAGAACAAAAAATGATTTACTTTGTGGGGGGGTGGGGCAGAAGAGGGGGTGATGTGGATTTTATAAATGAGTCCATAAACACCATCAAATTATTTGGGAATTTCATTCGAAATTAAGAATTTTATGTTAAAAACAAGGTTTTATGTTATTTTTACGAATGTTTTTTATTGATGAGTTTGTTTATGAATCTGTGCAGCTATCCAGTTTTGTGTGGTTTTTACAGTTTCTCCAGTTCTCTTCATCTCTTTGCGTAGATCCAGATTTTGGGAGATCATCTCCCTTCTGTGCAGAGGACTTTTAGAAACACTTCTTATGGTTCAGGTTGTCTGGTGACAAACTCCTTCATCCTGTGTGTGCAATACTATCTATTTCACCTTCAATTTTTAAAATGTATTCTTGCTGAATATATAATTTTAGGTGATTTTTATTCCCCCCACCCACCCCGTATCAGTATTTTAAAGATGGTACTCCCGATCTGTCTTATGATTTGCTTTTTTTTTCTTCATAGAAGAAATCCATAATTTTCACTTTGTTTCTCTGAATAAATATAGTTTGTCTTTTTCTCTGGATGACTTTAAGGACTTTTTTTAAATTATGATACACTTTAATTTTCTTTATGGTTCTTGTGTGCGATCTTAAAACAGAAATCAGACGATGTCACTCCCCTTTAAAATCTGCACTTGAGTTCCAATTAATTGCATTTCGAATGGAACTTGAACTCCATACGGGACTTATAGGATCCTTGGTTTCTGCCCTGCCTCACCTTGGGCCACTTCTCTCTGTTTCTCCAGTGTTTTTTGAGAAATTGTTTGACCCCAATTTCACACAGTACCTTTTTACCTTGCCGTGTCATAGGGGAGAACAGTTATATTGCCATGCCATTGGCTAAAATCAGGGGCATCTTCTATCAACAATGTGTCCTAGTCTTCTGGAGAGCACATTTGCTTTCTCAGTGTTCCCTCCAGTGCCGGTGGACCCTCCCACAGAAAGCAACTTCACTTTGATGAACCGTGGCATTGGGAACAAGAGTTTCCTACAACAGAACTTGCCATATTAACCAAGGTGTATTTTTATGTGTTCAGTTCCATCCTGTTTGTTCTGCTGGTGAAACCAGCAAAAACTCATTCATTATGGCTTACTCTTGGGACATAGCTTGAAGTTTGAAACCACTAGTGTAACCACGTCGACTTTTGTTGTTGTTCATCAACTGCACCAAAGTCTGTTCACTTCAAGGTTTTGCAACATGCTGTTCTTACTACTTCCATCGCTCTCTGGCCACTTCTCAACATCTGCAGACTTGGGAGATGTCTTCCTGGTCCACACCGCCTGCATCACTTCCTGCTGACTGCCGACATGGACTGCCTCGGGGCCCACTCCCTCCATAGCATTTGAGTGTTTAGTCATGAACTTGGTTTTTTCCTGTCTTCCCTCATCAGAATGGAGGCAGAGGCCATTCTTTTCTCCCAGCACAGCAGCATCTGGCGTCTACTGTGTATGCATATATATATATGTGTACACACACACACACACACACACACACACACACAGAGTCAAAGCATACCTGTCTGCTAAATGCATGCTGTTGTTCCGTAGGGCAGCTCTGCCTCCGAGAAAGCCCGGGCATAGGCTTCAAGGTCCCTGTTGCATTTTAATGGACTCCCGCAGCTGTTGATTCAAAACCAAACAAAAATCAGCCCCCACCTTGTCCTGCCCACTGCCTTCACCTGTGTGTCGGTGTGTGCCTGTTTCTGAGGGTCTGTCTCTCTCCATTGCCTGTCTCAGGGAGGGGGTTGGGGTAGGAGGAGCATCAACTGGAGGGAGCAGGCAGAGTTTCTCCCTTTTCCAGAAAGGGGGCTAAGATCAGGGATGCAGCGTAAGCACTCATCCTTCATTGCGGTCTTTTCCAAGTTTCTCCTACTAGCTTCTGGTTGTTGTTGTTGTGGATGTTGTTGATGTTGTTAGGCGCCATGAGTCAGTTCCAACCCATCAGTCCCCACTGCCGCAGTCCCCACTGCCGCAGAGTAGAATTGTCCCGCGGGGTTGCCTAGGCTGTAATCTCTGCAGGACCAGGTTGCCAAAGGTTTTCTCCCATTGGGCCATGATAATAGGCTTGAACTGCCGACCTATAGGTTAGCAATTGAGTGCTTACCTGCTACACCAACAGAACTCCGTTGTTAGTTCCTAGGTGTTACACACACACACACACACACACACACACACACATATATGTTAAAGGTATCTCTACAAGGTATGTATGTGTGGTCTAAACAGTGAACTGTTATTAACCCAGCATCACCATGGGCTCGGTAGCTTTGTCTCTGACGGTGGGGGATGGCTTGAAGAAGTAGACCTTTGGAAACCAGATACTGTGGCTGCTGCAAAAGCATTCTCCACTTTCGAGGCAAAGCACTCGTCTCTGTATGTGATCCATAGTATGTACAATTGTCTCCTGCCCATGAAAAATTCATAATCAACTTCTTACCTTTTAGGCACATAGAGATGAAATCCAGCGCAAATTTGATGCTCTCCGTAACAGCTGTACTGTGAGTATTTAACCAAGATGGCGAACATTTTATGTACGAAATTGCAACCGAGAGAAGGAAAGGGGGACATCTCTTCATCATATCAGCATTTGGTCTGACACACGGATTTCCAGGCTCAAGTAGTTCAAGTGGCCAAATAGATTTGGACCATGGAAGCCCCAAATGAAAACTCATTTTCTTGGGTTGCTGCCAACTTAAAAAAAGAAAGAAAGAAAGAAAGAAGCCATTCTTCATGTTTGGGGAAAGAGGACAGTTGGAATGGTCAAAATAATTTGCTCTGCAGAAGCAAACCATTCGTAGGGTAGGTTCGGGCACTGCAGCAGACGCCCCGGGGCAGTTCCCTGCTCCGCCCCAGTGTACGAGAGGTTCCAAACCTGAGGCAGTCCAAGTGCCAGGAGCACCAGCCTCTCTGAGGTGGCCCTGTCCAGACCGCTGCAGAGAGGAAAGCACAACCAGCTCTCCATCTGCAAATTCAGAGCCCTCCGCTTGTAACATGCACATTCAACTTCAGTGACTCTGTCTTGATCATGACGGGTTGTACCGTAGGACATAGTCTGCGAAAACTCCATCCATTTTCATCTTGCCAAAGAATGAACGTTTGAAGCAGTCCTCTATTCCAGAAGATGAAGCTATTTTCCTTAGTTGAGGTTCCAACTCTTTTTTTTTTTTTTAAGGTCTTTTTGTCTCTGTTATTACCTTTTTAGTTCCTGTGGTCTTGTCCCTGCTTGTGCTATTCACCTCTGTGAGCTTCGAGTTACTGTACACAGGACATTAAACCTTGGCAGTATATGTATGCTGTGAGTCCTCCCTGGGGTAGATAGAACTTAGACGAAGAAATTTCAGAAAGGCTGTGGGAAAATGAAATGAAAAGATAAGTGGAATATTCCACAAACTCTTTGAAGCCCCTTGTATACAGAAAAGGCAGAAAGCGGCCGAAATCCAAAGTGTGTATAGTTTGATGGATATTTTATCTGGATGAAGATACAAAGTATTTTCATCCTCCAGAAGGCTCCTTCCTGCCCACTTCTCATCAGCAGACCTTAAAGGGCAGCTGCTCCTCTGCTCCTTATCACCGTGGACCAGTTTTTCATGTTCTTGATCTGCAGGCAGATGCTGTCTGCGAGCATGTCTTCTTCTAAGTTTGCTTTCTTCCCCATAACATGCTATCTCTAGGGTTGATGCATGTTGTCATCCCTCTTCATTCCTGTGGAAGATTCCAGAGACTGCGCGGCCTGACATTTGTGTATGCATTCTCCTGTAGATGAACTTGTGGACTGTTTCCATCTTAGAGCTGTCAGGAAGCATCTCTGCTCGTCTTCCCGTGGCCACAAGCGCCCCTGTCTAATGAGTGAGCACATACCCAAGAGGGGGACTGCAGGTCACGAGCGTACTCGTGTGGGGCTGTAGTTGGCATCCAGCTGACTGCTCTCGGGTCTACGTTCCCTGATGCCGATGACTGAACTGAGGAGCCCAGGGGGCTTGGTGGGTCAGGCGTGGGGCCTGCTAACCACGAGGGCAGCAGTTTGAACTTACCAGCTGCTGAGGGGGGCCGGCGGGGGGGGCAGGAGGGATGAGATTGTCCATTCATCTAATGAGTCACAGCCTTGGAAACAGATTGCCTGTGATTTGGAATCAACTCTGCCATGGGTCTGGCTTGGCTCCGTGACCAAATCTCGGGCGGCAGGCCTGCCTCAGCAAAGGCTGGCAGTTTCCTCTCGTTGCTTTGGGAGTTGGCGGGTTCTGTTCCTCTGCTCTTCTCTGGCCTACATTTTTCTTTCTTATTGTCTTGGTTTCTAATTTTAAAAGCAAGCCTTTAGCCTCGGCTACAGACATAACTCATAAATGGCAACTGAATCAGATAAAGATGACTTTAGGTCTGATCGTTTATATTTTTTCCTGAAATAAATCTGGATGGGTTTTAGATGTGTACATCAAGAATCCTATTCAATTTTTTTTCTTCCTTTTTAAGCTTCTGGCATAAAAATGATACATTTTGCTTTATGTCTCTCTGAGGTATAATTGAGGTGCACTCAGCTGATGAATTTTGACACACGTGTAGGGAGAGAACTGAGGTTGGCCTGCATTCTTAAAGATTGACAGCCATGGAAACCCACCAGAGGGCCGCAGTGAGTTGGAGTTGACCCGATGGCAGTGCGTCAGGGTGGGGTGTGCACATGTGGTACCATTAAAAGGATAATGAACCTATCCATGTGTTCCTCTGTAATCTCACTCACCCACCTCCATTTTTTTAAAAGTGGAAGTTGAAGGGTTCCTTTTTTTTTTTTTTTTTTTAATCATTTTACTGGGGACTGTTACACCTTTTTTTTAAAATTAATTTATTTTTTTATTTTTTTTGAGGGGGGAGGAGGGCATCACTGCTCTCCGGTGGTGGGAGTAGGAAGCCCAGCCCCACTGCTGGAATTGAACCTCTGTCCCAGTGGGCCGCAGTCCCGCGCACAACCACTACACCACCGGGGCTCAGCCCGACTGTTACACCTTTTATCACCATCCATCCACCCATCCATTGTGTCAAGCACATTTGAACACATGGAGGCTTAACTTTAATGGGCGACAGCACTGTGGAGTCCCTGGGTAGTGCGGATGGTTAAGTGCCTATCTGCTGGCTGAAAGGTTGGTGGTTCAAGACCTCCTAGAGGTACCTTAGAAGATCCCTCAGAGCCCTGATCCTCTTGTTCCAAAAGATCTCAGCCTTGAGAAACTTATAAAGCCCAGTTTATTCTTCCTTCATGGGGTCATCAGGGGTCGAACTCAACTAGACAGCACCACCACCTTTACCATCTCCACCTGCTCCAGCACCTCTACCACCTCCACCACCACCACCACCTCCACCACCTCCACCTCTACCACCACCACCACCATCACCTCCTCTACTTCTACCACCTCCACCACCACCTCTACTTCTACCACCTCCACCACCTCCACCTCCTCCACCTCCACCTCCACCACCACCACCACCATCACCTCCTCTACTTCTACCACCTCCACCTCCACCACCTCCACCTCCACCACCTCCACCTGCACCTCCACCTCTACCTCTACCTCCAC